>CABHPH010157680.1:51756-84412 GCA_902168325.1 Peromyscus nudipes | reverse complement strand
TCTCAAATCTAACATGACATGGGAAAGCTCCCATTTCCAAATTTGGACTTGCTCAACTGGTAACATCTATGTAAGTGTTCCAGGATGAAAACCTCTACAATCTGGTCCTAGGCATCTCAGATAAGGGACACTCAATCGGTGCTGATACATGGTGTAACACAAGGAACTCTGAAACAATTATGCTACGTTTAAAAAGCCAATTATAAGAGACCACATGGCTACATTTACATGAATTGGCTTAGAAAGGGCAAATCCTACAGACAGGAAATGGGTTAATGAATGCAGATAATGGGGGACAGTGGGAATAAGGGATACAGGATCTGGGGAGATGACAATGTTCTAAAACTGGTTGTAGTAATGATTCTACAAGTCTGTAAGTGTTTGAAAGGTCACCAAATGATACATTTTAAATGTCTGTGAGTTATAACTCCGTAACTGTTGAGGCTGCTGGGACAGAAGTACCTAGCAGAGGAGCCCCTCCCTCTCATTGTGCTCTCACCACAGTTCTGTTCTTTTCTCAACAGTTATGAAAATGCCACCATTGAGACGTTCTTAACTGGGAGCTGGTCTGTCTTCTGGGTCAAGATGGCTTCCTGCTGGATGTGTGTGATACTGTACCTGTGGACCCTGGTGGCCCCTCTTTGCTGTCCCTCCAGGCAGTTCTTGGTGTGAGGATGTCCAAGTGCCCCGTGGCTCAGCAGGCCTGCGCCTCTCTCTGGAGGGCTGCCCTTTGAACGTGTGCAGCAGGGCTTTAAGCAGCAACTGGTGCCCTGTGAAAAACTGACATCCTCTGGCTATCTTACGTGGGTCTGACAGTGCTTCCAGGAAACAAAATCTCCCAATTAGCAACTAGTCTAAAATCCAAAAGCAAACTACCAGTTTGACCTACAGGAATTGAAATATTTAGCCAAGCTGATAGGTGCAATTATGTCTTTATGCCTTACCCTAAGTGGTAGCTAAAGTTCTGTTGCTGTTCTTCTTGGGTGTGTTTTAACCAGAACAGAACTCAGGGCACAGCATCCATCACAGGGATGAAAATGTCCTGTCATTCTCATCCTTGGTATAAGGAAGCAAAAACAAAAACATTGAGTCCCCAGCCCTCAGGTCGATCTTGACCTCTATCACTCACTCTTGCCTCCTGGAGCCCTCACAGCTCCCGGTTTATAGAGTACAAGAGGAAGGTCCTCTACTCTCAACTACTTCCCTATGTCCCTGCCCCCAGCATTTTCCTTGGAGGTCACGATGCTGGGGGTCAGGGCCTTTCCTCCCTGCCCTTGGCAGAGGTCCTTCATTCTTGTCGGGGTAATCTTTGTAATAATGTGAAAAGCACAATTTGATCTCACCTTCATGGAATTCTCCATCATTTTATGCCTACCCAGTCTGAGTCTGCAATAACTATGGAGCTTATTTATGGTGATGTTCATGTGATTGTAGAACAACATTGTTTTCTTTGCCGGAGCAGCAGAGGATTACAGCTCTTACTTGTGTCATTAACAGAAATGCTTTAAGGGTCTTAGCAGGAAAGTTGATTCTTGGCTGCAGCTTCTCACCCTTCTCAAAGTGTTAAGAGCAGCCCCCTGCCCCCCTCCCCAGCCTCCCTCACCTGCAGTGTGCCCCAGTGTTAACATCATGGCTTCCTTGAAGTAGAAGAGTTGGGGTGAGGAGCTTCAACAAAGCTCACCGGACAGATCTGGACAAGCTGTGAAAGTGAGAAATTATACTTAAATGCAAAGGTAGGTGGCTGGGGGCATCTCACAAAGCCAAGATTATATCCACAGAAATTTCCCAAATCCACTTTTGGAAAGGAATGCTCACAGTATGCATTTTCAGTGCTGATGTTCTTAGTCCAGGATATTTCCCAGTGCCAAGTCTGCTGAAGACTGGTGGAGGTATATTCTGCTTCCATGTGGAGTAGATACTCTCTAGACATCCCAGAAGGACTCAGTCTAGCTGGTTTTTCTGTGCCTATCTGAACAAGTCAGGCAGAATTGGGACCCACCTAAGCCTGGTTCCCATGTGCCAAAATGTAGATTCTTATTTCTACTCACTCACTAAAAGTGCCACGGGGAGCAATAAATGGGATGGAGTCTTTGAAGAACTTGCCTGATTTTCAGTGTTTGAGATCCCCTCTTAAAGGGCACACAAATAAGGACACCTTGTTTGTAAACCTCATCACAATTCCTTGTTTAGGTCGGGGGCTCTTTAAAGTCAGCAGTTTAAATACACACGAGAATCACAAAAGGCATAGGTGCACACTAACTCTAAACAAGTCTAGTTAATCCAGTGGGGATGGACCAGGAATGGTCGGAAAGTGGGCTGTGTGAGCCAGCTCCATGGCAGCGGCCACTGCTCTGAGAATGACACTGCTATGAGCCATGCTATGAGAAGAAGCAGAGGGAGCTCAGGTAGTGCTGGGAGCAGTGTTGTCCTCCTGCTGAGGTCTAGTCAAGGCCTTTATCTGCCTTCTCTGCCCAGTCTGGGCGCCAGCTGTGCTGAGTTTTGAATTGGTCCTCATACCAGACCAAGGTCAGACTGACAAGGCCACACATTTCCTGGGCTAGCCTTTGTTGGACCCCTTTCCTCTCCAGAAAGGAGCTCAGGGAAACACAGGGCAGTGCTTCTCTGTCAGCCAGCCAGGCCCCACTTACTTTCCAATGCCTCAGTGGTGGTTGGGTGTGTGCCCTCCCCTTCAGAAGCTAGGTCTTGCACAAGAGGAAGCATTGGCCACACCCACCTTTACCCTCAGCTGCTAGAGTGGGATTGATGATCAGAAGTGAGATGGCTGCACTTGAGGACTGTGGATGTCTTAGTAAGATGGAGCTAAGAATTCAACCTTTAATCTCAGCAGAAGCAAGGAGATCTCTGCGAGTTCTAGGCCCACTAGACCCTGTTTTGTTTTTTTTTTTTTTTTTTTTTTGGTTTTTCGAGACAGGGTTTCTCTGTGTAGTTTTGCGCCTTTCCTGGAGCTCACTTGGTAGCCCAGGCTGGCCTCGAACTCACAGATCCGCCTGCCTCTGCCTCCCGAGTGCTGGGATTAAAGGCATGCGCCACCAACGCCCGGCAGAACTAACCAGGCCCGACCCTGCTTAGCTTCCGAGATCAGACGAGATCGGGCGCGTTCAGGGTGGTATGGCCGTAGACTAGACCCTGTTTCTAAACACAAAGTTGACACCATGGTCAGCTGTGAGAAACTACTCAGGTGGTAGTCCATTTATGGGTTTAAGAACCCTGTTAGGTCTTTGTACTTGAGAAACTGGAAAGTGTGCCAATTGCCTTGAATTAAAAAGGGCAGTGTTAACGTGCTTTAGCCACCAATAATTGTAAAGATAACAGACCTTTGCTTCCTGCCGTACTCACACAGGACTATAAAAACGCATGCCTTGGAGCTGCTGCTCCGACCCCTGCAGTCATGGCAGACCTGGCAGCAGGGTGTTAGAAACTGTATGTGTTCCTCTTCTTCTTCTTCTTATGAGTAAAACACTTAAGCTGGGGGGATTCGCCTGGCGGTCTCGCTTAGACATGATACCTAGTTGGAGACTGGAGACTGTCCCCATGTTCACCCTTGGAAAGCCTGCCACACCATTGCTGGGTAGTTGGCCGAGGCTTCTTGGGAAGTCAGCAGATGAATTGTTTTCCAGAAGTTTGGGGAAGTTTTATATAGTGGGTAAACTGGTGGGGAAGGAGTTGGAGGGAGTGTGGGGTATTGAGACTTTAGGGTTCTGATTCCCATAAGGAATAGCCAGCAGGAGTTTCCACATGACAGCCATTTTTCCAGTTTCACAGATGACTTCATTGTAGTGTTAGTTGCCCCCTTCCCAAACTGTCCCCTCAGCCTTTTTCCGAAGATGTACTTAAGTTTTGTCAGATGGCCCATCATTGGTGCTCACGTTACCCTGGAAAGGAGCTCCAGAGCCGGATTTCCACTCCTGGGCTGTCCTTCCGCTGCCTTCCTAAGCAGTATCTGGTGTTGGTGTACTGAAATGTGTACCAGTGCACGTCATATATACTGCTGAGAAGTGAAAGGGCCTTCAGAAATGAGACTGAACACCCAGAAAGGACGCTGGGCCCTCCTCCATTAGAGCTGAGGTTGGCACCTGGGTCATACAATCTGAAAAGGTTTTTTTTGTGTGTGTGTAACTCACTTACTAGTAAACATTTTGGTTTCCTGCAGAGATGAGCTCTCTAGTGTTTGGGTGACATCAGCAGAGAGGAGAGCTGATCACAAGGTCTTTAGTTCGCTCTTTTATGTTTTCCATCAGTGAACCATTCACAGAGACAGTTATTTTGAAAGGCCGAAATCCTTGGCTTTAACCAAAGAGGTGTATTTGATTTTATTTTATTTGGGGAAGGGCAGGCAAATCAGGGCTGCATTTGCCCAAATTGACTTCAGCAGAAGTTTAACCACATTCATGTGAGCAAAATGATGGACGAACTCTTTAAGGTACTCCTTTGGGGAGAAAGGATCCTGGGAAATTCTCTCAGGTAAAGAAAGATTACAGCAGATGAGTAATATATGTCTTGAGAGCTATTTATAAAAATTTTAAGAGGATCATTTTGTCTTCATTTATTAAAGATTTAAACTTTTTTACTTTGCAAAGAAAAACTACAAACATTTTTATAGTCATAACTGTTAATTTTTTAAAAAGATTTTTTGGAAACAATTAGCTGTAGCCAAATTTTGTGGTTACGTTTTTTTCTATATTGGAGTTTGAATGCAATTTGTGTGGTAAGTCTACTGTTCGTTTATAAAGGTCTCTGACATGGTTAGATTTTGCTACCTTTTAAAATTATTGTTTTTCCCCCATTAGCCACAATGCCAATTAAGGATTTGTATCTGTTTTTTTTTTAATGATAATTTTTCTATGAAGCACCTGAAATTGACTGGCCTTTTCCTATGTAAAAAACTCAAACTTGTTAACTCTGTACTTTAATAAAATGTAAACCTGAAAACCATATTGTTTGTTTTCTTTCTATTAGACACATGACTAAAGCCTCTAATTAGCCTTTGCCAGGGTTGGTGCCTTCACATGGCAGTCAAGGATCAAACATCTTGGCAACTATCCTTATGGTTTATAATTAACAAATAAAATGGATGATTTATGGTATCCAATTTAAGGCTTTGAACTACAAATAGAATTGTAGGTAGAGTTTCTCTGTCCTACCAGCTCTCCAAATAACTACACAGAGACTTAATATTAATTATAAATACTTGGCATATAGCTTAGGCTTGTTACTAACTAGCTCTTACAACTTAAATTAACCTATATTTTATCTGTGTTCTACCCTCTGCCCCGTGGCAGTACCTTTTTTCAGTACAGCATGTTCATCTCCTACTTATCTGCGTTTCACTGCAGAGTCCTCAGACTCTACCCTTCTTCCCAATGTCCTCCTAGTCTGGCTCTCCTGCCCAATCTCTTGCTGCCCAGCTATAGACCAGTCAGCTCTTTATTAATCAATGAGAGTAATACATATTTACAGTGTACAAAGATTGTTCCACAGCATAGAATGGCTAAATCAAGCTAATTAAGATGTATTGCTTCTTTTTTATGGTGAGAACACATATAGTTCCCCCTTGCAGCAATTGTAAGTACACTATTAAGTGCAGTCACCATGTTTTACAGCATTTCTCCTGAACTTCTTCTTAGCTGAGATTCTAAGTTCTCTAACATGATCCCTAAGACCTTGGTAACCACAGTTTTATGATCTGCGTCTGACTTTACCTTGCTTGTTTGTGTTTCGGGTGTTACAGGTTGAGCACAGGGCCAGTAAGCAGGTACAGTAGCACTTAGTTACAGCCCCGGCCACCCTGTCTCACTCTAGCCTGGTGTTAGAGACCATAAACAACACCTACCCCTTCTCCTAAGGTCCCAGCCATAAACAGACATGATTCAGTCAAAGTTCACTCTAGGGAAACAATTAATTTATTAGGCTTCCTTACAGAGAGCATTGGAAGTGGTTATGTAAGGGATGTAGGTGTTCTTGCCCCCCACCCAACAGGGCACACCTGGGAAGCCTTTGCCCAGCAAGGATGAGGGCTTCCCCATAGCCACAAAAATGGTGCTTCCTTCCTCTAGTCTTGTACTTATATACCCTACCCACCCCCACATCCAGGCTACATGAAATTAAGGCAGTGTCTGGATACTCAGATAAGGGTCCTGTGACCCTCTCTATTCCGCTATGATGAGTAGAAAGTCAACAAGCCCTGCTGGGATGATCTTTTTTGCAAAGGGTGCCATTGAACTGCCCAAGATGGCGGTTGCTTGGGTTGGAGGACAGTCACAATACTTGGATGGCCTGATTTGTATGCCTACACCTGCACCTTTTTACTTAGCAATGTTCTACAAGTTCTTTCAAGTTACTGCGTGTTGCAGGAGTCCCTTCATTTTAAAGGCTGAATAGCATTCCATTGCATGCATACCTCCTTTTCTTGGTGTATTTTCTACTTAGCCACGTAGAGTAGCAAGATCATCTTGTGAAACACTGAGTTCCAGGGCATTAGCAGCTATCTTGGGAAACACAATTCATCATGCTCTCTATAGGGCTTGCTATCACATTCAAAGTCAAAGTCAGAGTCTCTGTAGGGGTCTATAAAAGCCTGCACGACCTGTTGCCATCGCTCCAGCTATTGCTGACTCTACTTCTGTCACTCTCCCCTTGGCCAGTCTGTCCCAGCATACTTGGTTTCCTGACTGGTCCAGGTCTTCGATGTGCACTCCGTCTCTTCCCGAAAGACTCCTCCCTAGGATTGTGCATACTGTTCTTCCCAATGCTCTACTCCAGCGACTCTCTACTCTGATACTCTACACCCTGCTGGACCCCCTCCCCCACTTGCCTGCTTTATCATCTTACATAGACCCTATCACCATCTGTCTTAGTTGTTTTTCTGTTGCTGTAGCAAAACACCAGAAATGACCAGGACAACTTATAAAAGAAGGTGGTCAGCTGGGCGGTGCTGCTCACACCTTTAATGCCAGTGCTCAGGAGGCAGAGGCAGGCGGATCTCTGAGTTTTGAGACCAGCCTGGTCTACAGAGCTAGTTTCAGAACAGCCAGGGCTCCACAGATAAACACTGCCTGGGCATGGGGTGGGGGTGGTGCTGTGCTTAACTGGGCTTATGGTTTCCAAGGGTTAGAGTCCATAATGGTGGAGCTAAGGCATGGCGGCAGGAACAATTGAGCTCTCACGTCTTGATCCACAGTCAGGAGGCACAGAGAGCACACTGGGACTGGAGCTAGTCTTGTGAAACCTCTTAAGCCCTCCCTCCCCCAGTAATACACATCCTCACCAGGGCCACACCTCCTAATCACTCCCAAACAGCTCCATGCCTGGGAACTAAGCACTCAGTCTATGGAGGCCATTCCCACTGCAGCCACCACAGCATCCACTTCTTGTTCACGTTGTCTCTGACACTAGAACATACATCTCCCATGTTTCACTCATGTGCCTCTGATGTCTCAAAGGATACTGGGCATGTTCTGGTGCTCAGAGAGGGATGAAGGGAGGATTTGTGAATGGGGACAGTGAAAGACAAGGCTGGTGAGGCTTTGGCACTCTGGAGGGCTTTTCATGTGATTGAAATGGCCGAACTATTTGGTGGTGAGGTATGGAATGTGGTCACATGTAAGGGGTGAATGATATCCTTAGGCATGTGTAACAGTAGGTTCTAGAGCACAGATACAGAAGTATTGAAGCATAGATCCTGTTGAGGACTAGGGACATGGCTCAGTGGAAGAGCTGGTGCTTAGCAAACCCAGGGCCCCAGGTTTGGTCCCTAGGGCATATAGACAAAACACCAAAGTTATGACAAGCCGGGAAAATATGAATATATCACTGAATATCTGGATCTTTAGTAACTAATATGGCCTTATAGGACAATTTGAAAAATTCAGTAGGGGCTGGAGAGATGACTCAGCAGTTAAGAGCACTTGTTGCTCTTGCAAAGGACCCAGGTTCAATTTCCAGCACCCACATGGTGGCTCACAACTGTCTGTAACTCCAGTTCCAGGGGATCCACCAACCTCTTCTGACCTTTGCAGACACAGTGCACACACATGGCACACATACATACAGGCGAAACACTCATACGGCGAAACACTCATACGCACAAAATGTCTAAAACCTTAAAAGCCAGATGTGGTAGAATATACTTTTAATACCAGTACTTGGGAGGCAAAGACAGGTGGACTTCTGAGTTTGCGGCCAGCCTGGTCTACATAGTGAGTTCCAGGCTACATGGGGAAACCTTGTCTCAATAAACAAAACCAAATGAAAAGAAGTACAATAGAGAATCGCAATAAATATGAAAGTCAGTGCCTTTCCCACGTGCCCCAGGCGCCAAGGAAAAACACATGCCCACCCAGCGCCTTGTGTTGCCTGGCAGTCTGGTACTGTTATGGTGAGCAAATGTATGATGTGGTAAGAGAGAGATGGAGAGGGGCAGGAAGAGAGGGAAAGGGAGAGGTGGAGCCATGGTGATGTCTGGGCCTAGGCTGTTGCTGAGGCCCATGTCTGGGGCCCATGGACCTTCTGCAGGGCCCATGGACCAACTCGGTCTGGGTTGATGTCCGTGGCTCCTGCTACCATCAAAGGCTGCAGAGTCGGCCCCACCCCTCACTGACTGCAACCTTAGGGAGAACTGGTCTTGCCCCTCACCAGCTGCAGCACTCTGGAGAATGGGTCCTACACCTTACCTGGGCAGCACAAGAAAGCTGACCCTGTTTGCGTGCGGGGGGGTGGTGTGGTGTAGGGGGGCTGGCCCTGAGGGTGTGAGATTGGGAGAGCAGGTCCCACCCCCTCGTCTGCACGTGGTGTCTCTCTCCCCGTCACCTCTTGCCACCTGAGAGACCTGACCCACCCTCTCACCAGCTGCAGCACTCGGGGAAAGTGGATTCTGCACCTCGCCTGGGCAGCATGGTAGAGCTGACCCAGTTGACCGGGGCACAGGTGAGCCAGCCCCAAGAACATGAGTGTTGGAGATCTGGTCCCACCCCTCTTCTGCCATATGGTGGTGTGAATTACTGGAACTGGAGTTACAGATAGTTGTGAGCCACCATGTGGGTGCTGGAAATAAACTTGGGTCATTTGCAAGAGCAGTAAGTGCTCTTAACCACTAGGTCATCTCTCCAGCCCCTATTGAATTTTCCAAATTGTCTTACAAGGGCATATTAGTTACTAAAGATCCAGATATTCAGTGATATATTCATATTTTCCCAGCTTGTCATAACTTTGGTGTTTTATCTGAATGCCTCCACCCTGCCCCTCACCACCTGTGACAGTTGGAAGAGCTGGCCCTAAGGTCATAAGAGCACAGAGCTATCCTGGCCCCTCACCAGCTGCAACACCCAGGAGAGTGGCCCCTGCACCCCTGTCCTGGGCAACCAACACAGTATATAGCAGGCCCTGGTGATGTAGGTGTGGGTGAGCCTGCCCTGAGAGCATGAAAGCAGGAGAACCGGTCCTACCCCCTGCTCCTTTGGGCACAGGGTGAACCCTGTAGCAAGGGCAAAGCCGCAGAGCTTCCCTGGTGGTGAGGATGGAGGAGAGCTGGCCGGCTGACAAGCCCTGCAACTACCCAGGCCCAGAACCAGGGCTTTGAGTTGGCCCACCCCAACATCCACTCCATCTATGACCTGGCGAAGCATGAGAAGGAGCAGGTCCTGCAGACCCAAAGCTGCGGTATCTCCACAACACAGGGCAAGAAGAAGATATCCAAGAGGAGTCCTAGCGAGGGCCCAGTATCGATCCTGTAGCAGAAACCACAGGCCTCGAACCAGACCAGCGACTCTGCAATGAATACTTGTAAGTAAAGATACATGGACTAAAGGGTTTACTATGTGACTCACTGTGATATTTTTCTCTTTTTTTTTTCTTTCTTTTTTTCCCCTCTCTGATTTTCCTTCCTCTTAAATTTTATTTTATTTTATTTTATTTTGGGTGGGAGGTTGCAAGGGCAGAGGGTAGATATGAAGGGATGGGGAAATGAGTGGGATGGAGAAGCATGATGTGAAAGACAAAAAATAAACTTTAGGGTTAGAGAGATGGCTCAGGGGTTAAGAGCACTTGGCTGCTCTTTTGGAGGACCTGGGTTCAATTCCCAGTAACCACATGGTGGCGCACAACCATCTATAATGGGATCTGATGCTCTCTTCTGGAGTGCAGGTGTACATGCAGATAGAGCACTCATACATAAATAAGTGAATCTTAATAAATTTAAAAAATTAAAAATAAATAATATAAAAATCACAATAATATAAAAATCACATTTGGCTCTCCTAGTAGCCAGGGGAATTTTAGTTCATCAATTCAACTGTCAAGTGATTTCTGAGTGCTGAAGATGCTGCTGTTGAAAACGACATTTTGTGTGTGTCAGCTCAAGTAGCCTAGGACATTCAATAGTGTGTATCCAGGTCCTTTCCAAAAGGGCACACCCCACCGCTTGTCAATCATAACTTATTCTCCTTGTGAGTCAATGCAAAAATTGTAACTACCTAGTCCAAAGAAACTTCTACAAGAGCTGAGCATCGATGGCGGTGCACACCTACAATCTCGGCACCATCAGTGAATTCCAGGCCGGCTGGGAGTGCATGGTGAGGCCCTGCCTCTGCTTTCTTTTAAACCCTGCTGGAAGCTTCGGGAAAGGGTTGCTTTGGTCCACACTTCGAGGGTGCAGCCCATGATGGCAGGGAAGCAAGGGCAGCAGGAGCTCTAAGTAGCTGGTCACATGGCATCCACAGTCATGAAGAGAGGCATGAATTCCTGTGCTCAGCTCTCACTCTCCTTTGTAGACAGTCCAGGATCCTAGCCCAGGGAAAGGTGTCCCTCACTGTGGGAGAGTCTCCACTCCAATGAATGTAATAAAGGCAGTCCTCCACAGATGTGCACAGATGCCCATCTCCCAGCTGATTCCAGATCTCAAGTTAAAAATTAAGTTACTTATCATATCCTGCTCCCCCCACCCCATAAAAAGAATAGCCTACAATGTTTACAGAAATAATAGGATAGAAATAGAATTCATCTAGGGTATATATGGAAAGGATAGGTAGCTAATAAGATGGTGATGTTGAAAAAATACTGAATGCATTCTAAATTTGTTGCTTGAAAAATAATTTAGAAAATGCCCTGGGCTATAATAGAAGCTGCATGTGTGCATATACAGACATGCATGTACATGCACACGTCCTCATGCAAGAAGTAGCTGAAGTTGCTGGATGGGGTGGCACACATCTGGAATCCTGGAAATAGTCATGAAGATGAAGAGTTCAAGGCCAACCTGAGTCACATGGTGCAGCTCTCTCAAAAACAAAATATTTCAAGTGTTCACCTGCCGTCTTCAGGGCACTGCCCCACCCTGCCTTCCAGCGTTCTTATTCTACAGACGGTTTTTAAGTAGGAGCGGCACAGACTCCTGTCAGCTGCAGCCTGGTGAGCCAGGAATGGACTTTCCCTCCAACTTGGGCAATCAGCCTCTCCATAGAAACTCGAAACTGTGTTTAGTTAAGGTAGCTGCTGCCTCTGTCAGCACTTGGGGAACAGGAACGCAGCTCCACGTGGCCGCCCTCGGCAGCCTGGGGATTTCCTGTCATCTTTAGGGACCTCAATTCGGTAAACCCAGGATTCCTGGCTTTGATTTCAAGATTAGCCAGTGTGAAGCAGGGTTGGCGTTCGATAAGAATAGAAATGTGCTCATGGAAAGAATAAAGCACACCAGAGAGAGCGTGAGTGTGCACGTGCCAAGGGGGAAGTTGCAGCTTATTCAATGGCATTTTTAATACTGTTTTTAACCATGGAGTTTAAGAGAGAGATACTTGGGGGAGGAATAAGACACACTCAAGTGTGGATATGGGCTTCTCAAGGGAGAGTCACAGTAAATGGCTTCGTTTTAGCTGTATGTACCAATGTGGTGCTGTCCTGGTGTGTCGAAGTTTCCTCCACACTTGAACACTCCATCTGGAGACTGTTCTAGAGGGGACTTCTTAAGACTTAGGAAGTAAACAACTCAGAAGTCCCTGGAAGACCCTGAAAGCTGACCAAATTCAGAAGCTGCCCTCCCTCCAGCAAGTCCTATAAGCTGTAAGGACTGTACAGGAGAGGACTTTGGCCTGAAAGTCCTGCAGGGACGCGTCCATAGTCCATCTTCTGCAAGTCGTCATCCATGCTGGGTGCTTCCGATGGGATGGTGCCCTAGTAAGGTAAACCCAAGAGCCCTAGGGCTGTATAAGGGGCTTAAGGCATGTGCTTTTATTGTAAAGAGGGTTTCTGGTGTGTTGTATGTTTTGTTTGTGTTCTGACAAATAAAGCTTGCCTGGAGATCAGAGGGCAGAGCTAGCCACTAGTTAACCATAGAGGCCAGGTAATGGTGGCTCACACCTTTAATCCCAGTACTTGGGAGGAGGAAGTGGGAAGATCGGGAGTTCAAGGCCACCCTGAGCTACATGAGATTGAACCAGTCTGAAAGAGAAACAGAGCTGGGACGTGGTGGTGCACACCTTTAATCCCAGCACTATGGAGGTGGAGACAGGAATATAAGGCAGGTGGAGACAGGATCTTGGCCCCCATTCAGTCTGAGGATTCGTAGAGGTAAGAAGTCCCGAGTAGCTGCTGCTCTGCTTCTCTGATCTTTCAGCTTTCACCCTCGATATCTGACTCTGGGTTTTTATTGTTAAGACTAATTAGGATCGTGCTTCACTGGTGAGATTCCTAGGAAAATATAAACTTATAACCTCAAAGGGAGAAAAAATCTTAAGTGAATGTCATTTATTATGGTGAAATCTTGGATTCTTAGATGGCAATGATGAAAATAAGAGATGTGTTGGCTAGTTTTATGTCAATTTCACACAGGCTAGAGTCAATTGGGAAAATGTTTCCATGAGATTGGCTTGTAGGCAAGTCTGGAGTACATTGATTAATAATTGATGTGGGAGGGCCCAACTCAGTGGGGCAGTGTCAGCCCTGGGTCCCGGGTTCTATAAGAAAGCAAGCTGATCAAGCTGTGAGGAACAAGCCAGTAAGCAGTACTCCTCCGTGGCTTCTGCCTTGGTTCCTGTCTTCAGGTTCCTGCCTTCAGGTTCCTGCCTTCAGGTTCCTGCCCTGACTTCCTTCAGTGATAGACTCTTACCTGAAAGTGTAAGATGAAATAAATCCTTTCTTTCCCAAGCTGCTTTTGGTCATTGTGTTTTGTCACAGCAGTGGAAACCCTAAATAAAATTTGTCCTTGTCTGGATAGTTTAGTGTAAAAAGGCCCTAAGAGAAGGGACCACTTCCTTTCTTAGCTAAAAGCCAGGAATGTCCTTGGGACTCTAGGCAGCCTCATCTTTGTCAGAGGTCAGAGATGCCAAAAGTGTTGGGGGCTCTGATCCCTGATCTCATTCCTGAATGATTTTCTTGTTACCTCTTCAAAGGGGAGAGTGTTAGCGTGATAATAGAGAAATACTAAGGGAAAGGCCCTGGCCAAGAGAATAGAATCTCTGTCCCGGGCGGAGACCTAACGTTCCTGTTGGACAGTGTCAATAACCTGGTTAGGGGACCCATCCCTAGGAAGGTGGGTTCACCTTAAGCCATGGTAAAGAGATGGGCAGAATAATTATCCCCTTACTGGGATACTGTACTTTTCCTTCCCAGAATTAGTGCCCTCCAGTACAGTTCCTACAAGCCAAGCCATCTCAAGTTTGTTTGGGTCTTCCATCCTTTTGAGGCCTGACTCAGAAAGGTGCAGCTTGTCTTTCTTTTTTCTCATGATTCCTTGTGAAGGCTAGAACTGATGTGCTCTTTTGGTGCGTTGAGCTTCCTTACTCTTTCTCTAAAGCTGCCATCCCCACCATGTGACTGAATTCTATGTCATCATAATGCAAACAGCATGGCTTGCCTTCTTCTCTGCTCTCCTCCTGGCAACTGACAAGGTTCATAGCTTGCCTTCCCTGGGGTTCTTCGTGTAAATGCTGGCAAAATTGCCCACAGACTTCTGTCTGAGTCCCTCCTTACATTCTTTCATTCAGAAGACAACCTCACGGTAGGGACAGGGCTGATTTCCCGGGTATCAGGAAGAGGCTCGAACCACATCCTGGTAATTGTCCCTCTCTCTCTAACCGGCCTCTCATTGAGCCACTAAGTTCAGAAAGCTGAAGATGTCACTAGTGATTGAGGCACCACGGACCCCAAAAGAAAGGCCACTTGCAAAAGATAGAAGATTCAAACAGGCATGCAGAGGAACAGGCATGGCAAAGAGCAAGAGGGAGAGAAGGAATGGATGTTCTGAATTTCCTCCTGATGTCCTGCCTTCCGTTCTAACCCACATGGGAGGCCCAGCTTGATGAAGTGATGCCCGTGGCCCCACATCTGTGGAGCACTCATGTGACTGCTGTCCTTCTCACAACGACCCTATGGCTGTTGGCGTTCTGACCCCTTTAATGCATGAAGGAGAACAGCAGAGTTTTCTGAAATCCTTGCAAAGTTATACATTTGGTTTTAGAATCACTGCCAAGTGGCTCCCTCACCTAGCCCCGGCTCCAGCCTCTGCCTCACTCTCCATCCTACCCCTTAGAGGACCCCAAGACCTTCCTCCAGGTCTGCCTCTTCCTTCTCAGATTCAGCTCTTTCTCTTGGCTTTTCTGCTGTGTAACTACTGTGTCATGAGAGAACTGTACTTGAGTCACAGTGAACTTGTACAGAGTGCGTTGCAGGGCTTTAAGCCACTGGGAACTTGGTTTCGCTGCTCTTGAATGTTGGACCAGAGATTACAGTGAATTTCTGGCTTCCCCTCAGTGGCCCCCAGGCACTTCTTTGCAGATGTCTTTTATTTACATTGACGCCACAAGCCCATCATAGTCATGGCTGGATACTTAGTGTGTGTTTTAGGAAAGGAAATATCGAGATGAGTCTGGAATATCATGTTATTGCCAGAACCCAAAAATTCTTCCAACAACTTCTTGATGACAAGCTAAGTTATGTGGAGTTAGGAATTTTATCTAGGAATGAATTTATTATATGCTATGGTATTTTGTGTGTATTTTCTTGCTTTTTAAGGTGAACAAAGACCAATGTTTTTGATTTAAAATATTAATCAAAACCTCATAAGATGTAAGTAGTTATGTTTAGGGTCTGTCCAAATGTTTAAATTATAATTGTTCATTAAATATAGGCTTAGTGTCTTCAGTGCTTAGGAGGATTTTTGTCTATAGGCTAGAAATGAAATGTTGCTTTGTTGGCTGTTTTTAGTGTGTGTGTGTCTGTATGTGTGCATCCAAGCACAAGAACACGCCCTAGTGTTCATGCGCACGGGCATGTGGAGTGTGGAGGTCAGAGGTCAGCCTCAGGTGTCATTCTTCTGATGCTGTCTGCCATGTTTTTGAGACAGAATCTCTCATTGACCTGGAACTTGCCAAGTAGGCTAGACTGGCTGGTCAGCAGGCCCAGGGATCTGCCTGTCTCCTCTGCTCCAGCACTGGGGTTGTAAGTACTTACCACCACACCTGACATTTCATGTAGGCTCTGGGGCCTGAACTCAGGTCCTTCCTCATGCTTGCAAGATAAGTACTTTACCCTCTCTGAACTCTCTCTAGGCCATTTGTTGACTTGTAGAAATCAATTACAAAGAGATTATGGCTGGTTGTGGTGGATCCTCAGGAGGCTTTGTGCACACATGAGTGTGTGCATGCATGCGTGTGTGTGTGTGTGTGTGTGTCTGTGTGTGTCTCTGTGTGTAACTTTAATATAAAAGGCATAAGTTAAAACTCGAGCAAATATTTCGCCACACAAAGGCTTTCCAGACAAGAAAAGAAATTGGCAGGTGGATGTATCAGTCAGTGTAGGCTGAATTAACCCATGGTAACAAGTGACTCCAAAAATCTCAGTGATTTACCAAAGTTATTTTTTGTTCACATTCTCGTCTAGTATGGTTGTCTGCAGTTCTGACGCAGAGTCCTCTTGCTCCAGGACTAAAGCTAAAAGTGTCATCTCCCTCTGGAAGGGAGGGAGAATATGGCCTGGTCCCCAATGGCTGTTAGTGTTTTCACTTCGGATTAGTTCTTTTGTTGTCTTTTGCTTTTCGTCAAGGCAAGTGATGTAGCCACTCTTGAGGGCGAGAGGTAGGGATACGGACTCCTCGAACCAGGAGGGACCTCTAGTTACACTTCAGACTGATGTAAGAAGGCAAAGAAGTCCCATCCTCCCGCTGGGTGGGACAGCAAGTATTCTCAACACTGACGTGACTTCCCATAACTGGAAATGAGGACAACTATAAAGATTCTTACAATTTGCTTTTCTCCCCATGGTGTGGGTAATGCTACTGTGCTCTAACCTTCAGGATGGAGTCTTGCTTGTTACTGGAATTGAGGTGATTTTGATAGCCTTTGGAAACTTTCTTCCCATGAGTTCAAGCTTTTATTTAAAAATATAAATCAAGGCCAGGCATGGTTGGCCCATACCTTTAATCCCAGCACTTGGGAGGCAGAGGCAGGCGGATCTCTGAGTTCGAGGTCAGCCTGGGAATTCCAGGGCTACACAGAGAAACCCTGTCTCAAAACAACAACAACAACAATGTATATGAATTGATAAATTTTAGCCAGATTAAAATATATTAATTTTGTTTAACAAATAAGGCAGTTGGATAACTAATTTGTATTTTAAAAATTTACTTTTATTTTTGTTTGTTTGTTAAAACTATCTGCTGTAACAAATGAATGTTCAAGCAATACTATCATATAAATTATTTTTTTTAAGATTTATTTATTTTTATTTGTATATGGGTGCTTTCGCCTGCATGTATGTCTATGCACCACATGTATACAGTGCCCATGGAGGCCAGAAGAGGACATCAGCTCCTCTAGAGCTGGAGTTCAGATAGTTGTGAGCCACCATGTGGGTGCTGGGAACTGATCCTGGGTCCTCTGTAAGAATACTAAATGCTCTTAAGTGCTGAACCATTTCTCCAGCCCCCCCCCTTTTTTAAAGATTTATTTTTATTTTTCAAAGTGTGTGTGTGTGTGTGTGTGTGCACATGAGTGTAGTGCCTGTGGAGGCTAACAGAGGGTACTAGACTGATTCCCTGTAACTTCAGTTACAGATGGCTGTGAGCAGCTAGACATGGATGTCTGGAACCGAACTTGACTCCCCTGGAAGAGCAACCAATGCTCTTAACTGCTAAGCGATTCCTCCAACCCTGAGTTTAATATTGGAAGGTGGTATGTACAAAACAGTGCTTTAGAGCAACACGTCTCAAAATGTTGGAGGAAAATATACCCTGCAGAGCTTTGGCTTAGGTATCTCTCTCCAGCATGGCAGCTTTGAGGGACTGCCAATGGAATGCAATACACTTGTTAAATAACTCATTTAAGTGATGCACGTTGGCCGTTGGGCAGGGAGAGGCTTAGACTCACCTTGTACTACATGATCCATTGTTTCTGTGGTTATCTGGCCCATGCCATGACATTCTGGCTTAATGTCATCAGGGAAGATTACAATTCTCTTTGGCATAAAACTTAATTGTTGCCGGGCAGTGGTGGCTCACGCCTTTAATCCCAGCACTCGGGAGGCAGAGGCAGGCGGATCTCTGTGAGTTCAAGGCCAGCCTGGTCTACAGAGTGAGATCCAGGACAGGCATCAAAACTACACAGAGAAACCCTGTCTTGAAAAACAAAACAATAACAACAACAACAAAAAAAACCACTTAATTGTTATAATAAAACTTATGTGCTCCAATATCAAGCTAGTCAACATTCCAGAAACCAATGGGGAAGGGGCTCATGAGGCCCCACCCCTCGCTGAGGAGCTATTGGCTGGTGATGACTGCTGAGGAGGAGGGGCTCCACTACCAGAAGGTTGCCCATGCTGGGGGAATGGTTCCACACCCCAGCGCAAGCACATGCAGTCTGCACTACTTGGGTTCAATGGGTTTTTTTAAAAAGCCAAAAAGATGGGAAGGGGATGGATGCATTGGGAGAAGGACCCAGGGCAAGTGGGAGGGAGAAATTGGGTTGACATGAACAAGAAACATTGTATACAGATGGGAAGTTGTCAAAGAATAAATAAAAACTATCCTTTAAAGCTGGGTGGTGGTGGTGGTGGTGGTGGTGGTGGTGGTGGTGGTGGTGGTGGTGCACGCCTTTAATCCCAGTACTTGGGAGGGAGAGGTAGGTGGATCTCAGTGAGTTTGAGGCCAGCCTGGGCTACAGAGCAAGTTCCAGGGCAGCCAGGACTGTTACACAGAGAAGCCCTGTCTCAAAAAACCAAAAAACAACAACAACAAAAACAAAAAGCAAAAAACCCCTAAAACAACAACAACAACAAAACTATCCTTTAAAAATGTTTGTGTCTAACCTTCCATTTACTTCTTCCTCTATTTTTCATCCCTTACTTCAGATAATGGCTACTTCATTTACACATCTTCCTCCCCATCCCACCCACTTCGTGTCCTTTTCTCCACCCGGGGGATGAACATCCTCTCCACATCCCATCTTCAGGCACGTGTGTGACACCCGGTCACTGCAGCTATTGCCCAACTGGACCCCCACATCTGCCTGTGCCGTGATCTCCAGCATGGCCAGAAGTCAGCTCTGTTGTTTATTAGCCCTCAGACTCTGGTATTCTGTAGATGTCTGGACAGGTGAGAACAGGCAGCTTCCAAACGTGTATATACACATCCCAGGACTATAGATGTTTAGAAGGGTAGTGAAGGGTCTCGAGACAGGGGCATGTTTCTGCATTATTTGGTGGTGGCAAGTATCCTTGTATGAGAGAAAATAGACACAGCAGACAAGGTAGTTTGATGGGCAGGCAGAGATTAGAGAATGGAACCACAAGCCAAGGTGTAGCATGAATCTTAACAGGTCTTATTAATAAAATCAAACCTGAGGCCAGGTATTGGGTTGAATGCTGGAAGATCAGAGAAGCAGAACAAGCCACAGCTTCCTCACCTTGCCAGTTCCTCAGCTGATCCTGTTTCCTCAGACTGGAAGCTTCTGTGTCCTCATCCCAATGGCTCTCAGCTGAACTGCTGCTCGAAAGCCTGAAGCTTAACCAGCCAAATGCTTCTAGTTTCTGGTCTTCACGCCTTATATATCTTTCTGCTTTCTGCCTCACTCCCTGGGATTAAAGGCTCACTTCCTGGGATTAAAAGCGTGTGTCACCAGGCTTGGCTGTTTCCAGTGTGGCCTTGAACTCATAGAGATCCTGAGGGATTTCTGCCTCTGGAATGCTAGGATTAAAGGCGTGTGCTACCACTGCCTATCCTCTATGTTTAATATTGTGGCTGTCTTGTTCTCTGACCCCAGATAAGTTTATTAGCATGCACAATATTTTGGGGAACACAATACCACCACACCAAGGAATGCCGACAGCCACTAGAAGCTTTGAGAGGCAGGAAGTAGATCGACTGCCCTCAAATCTTCACAGGGAGAACAGCCCTGATCACAACTTCATTCCAGACTTCAGCCTCAAGAACTGGGAGAGAATAAACTTCTACTGCAAGCCACCAGTATGCGTTAGTGATTTTGATTTTGTTTCTAACCGCAGTGTTAGGAAAACTGATACAGCCTCGATTTTATAAATGCAGAATTATCGCAGGGACTGCAAACAAATAAAAAAAAAAAA
The DNA here is from genome assembly GCA_902168325.1 of Peromyscus nudipes. Lineage (NCBI taxonomy): Eukaryota > Metazoa > Chordata > Mammalia > Rodentia > Cricetidae > Peromyscus > Peromyscus nudipes. Next base: position 64,831 of record CABHPH010157680.1, on the reverse strand, counting down.
CAAACCTAAAAGTAGAACTAGCTATTGATCTCAATAGCAGAGCTCTTGCCCAGGGTGGGCTGGGCTCTGGGTTCAGTGCTCAGTACTGTAAAATCAACAAAATGATGGAGGGTTGTGCAAGGCAAATTACAGGAAAAACTGGAAATGAAAGAATAGGATGGTTGACATTGGGAAGTCTGTTGGCTTAGGTAATTACCAGTTAGGACCCGTCCTTTTCCTTCGTGAGCCTGACACCTCATGCCATTCAGTCAGCGGGTTCTAGTCTGCACTTGGTACCAGACACCAAGATAATCGCTTCACCGGAACCCACATGTGCTCTGAGGTAGACACCAGCACTAGCCTGTTCTACGATGAAACAGGCTCAGGGGGGCTGTGTCTACATCTGTGCTCACACAAGTTAGTGACAGAGTGGACCCACCGGACCCCTGCCTTGTAGTCCGGTCTCAGCCTATGCAGTTCCATCCCTCTGTCTTCTCTATTACTGAGATTTTAGTAGTAAGCTTGCTCACTGTGCTGAAGCACTTCACAGTTCCGTGAGACCAGAGCTGGGAGTGGGCTAGGTCCCTCTAGGATACAGCACCCCCTGCCCCTGGCCTGTGGGAATGTAGCATGGGGTGCCAGCTAATTCTGGCCCCCTTGGGGCCTCTAGAGTGATTTGTCAGTCTCTGGGCAGGTAAGGCACATATTTATGGGCCCTGTTATTGAGCCTTGGCCCACCATGAGGAAGAGAAGTAGACGCTGGCTCCCAGCCTCTGCCTTCTCCACAGCGGATGGTAGAGCCTGGAGATACAGATGCAGGTCCCAGAGAAGGGAGGGGCCATTCATAATGGACCCTCTGGGGGCTATTCATAATGGAACTTCTGGTTTGTCTCTTGGTGCTCTGGATTAATGGGTCTGTCCCACTCTCTTTCCAGTAATGGAATGGGGACACAAAACTCATTTTCCTTCTCTAGAAGCTGTCGATGCTCCAGACACAGGCCCAGGTAAAACTGTCAGTGCGAGAAGGAATGGAAACTGTCTGGCTGTAACTCTGACAGGAAAGCCTGGTTTTAGAATTTAGAAAGGTGCGTGTAGCTTGCTTTTCTCCAAGGAGAACAGAGACAAGATGTGGTGCCAGAGAAGCCAAAAGGAGGGGCCCGTGTCTGCACTGGTGTAGTCAAGCGGAGGCTTTCAGCCCTGCCCCACGTCCTCCCATCCTCCCAGACTCCTTACATGAGTTTCCCAGATGAAGCAGTGTTGATTTCTTTCATGTGTGTGTGTGTGTGTGTGTGTGTGTGTGTGTGTAATTGATGCCTTCTATCCCTTTCAGCAACTTTGTAACCAACTCTGCAAGAATTCCGGTAGGTTTCCCCTTTCTGTAATTTTCCCCGCCTGTCAGCAGTGGCTGAAATCTCACTGAGGAGTCACAGAAGAGAGCTGGGCGTGCTGGTGTGGTGGATGCTGGCGATCGTTCACAGTTCTTGGAGGGCAGAGGCAGAGGCATGGAGAGCGGGGTCTAGTCTCAAATAAAAGCCGCACATGAGTCCTAAATGTCCTCGCTTGCAGAGGGTAACTGTGCTCCACCTCTGTTGGAGTTTTGTAATACTCTGGCCAGCATTCATAAATATGTCTGGGATTGAAATTAGTCTTACCAAACGTCACCTTATTGTCATTAGACCTCAGAGGAGGCAAATGTATGATGAAATGACAAAAATGTCCTTTATGCAGTAAACTCAGGGATTTTCCTCTCATTTTTGTGTGGTGTGCATGCATGCATTCATGTTTGCATGTGAAAGGGCCACATGTGTGCATGTAGAGGACAGAGGATGACATCAGGGGTTTTCCACCATGCCTGGATCTGAACTCCTGTCTTTACACTTGTGTGGCCAGCACTCTATCCCCCGAACCATCTCCCTTGCCCGTCTTGGGACTTTTTTTTTATTCATTCTTTCCTTCAACAAAGTTGTGCCGTGCACTGCCTACATGTCAGGTTCCAGCACCCTGAAAAAGGGCCCGTGCTTCGTCCAGTCTCCTTGGAGACACAGGGGACAGAGGACCACGGCAATGTGACTTCACATGCCCTGCGGCCTGCACAGGTGGATACTGACAACTGGCATTAGAAGGGGGTTTAATTGGTGGCTGACGGTTTCAGAATAGAAATTAAGAACACAGAGACACTCCTGTCCACTCACAGTATTGAAGAGGACAGTGGAGTTTCACTACGTGGTTTGATGCTTGGTTGGAGGCTGAGCTAGACCTGGGTTGCAGTTAACATGTATATCATGTGTTAACTTGTTCGCCACCGTCACAGAATGCCTGGCACAGTGATTACAAGGAAGCAAGGTTTCCTTTAGCCCATGGTTTCGGAGGTCCGTCACGCTTGGTTCTGCTTATTCTGGTCCCCTGGTGAGGTAAAACATCATGGAGGTAGGAGCAGGTGGAAAAGGTTATTCTCTTTGTGGGGGACAGGAAGAAGGAGAGGCAAGGAGAGACCGAGTAAGAAAGTATGGGCACCAGGTATTACTTTCAAAGGCAGGCCCCTGTGACTTCATCCAGCCATGCCTCACCTCCCGAAGTTTCCAAAACCTCCCCAAATAGCACACATCAGTTGGAGACCAAGCATTAGCACATGAGCCCACAGTGGATGTTTCCTATCCAAACCATCATACCACGCACACCAGTTTCACCCTAGCAACGACGATCCTGCATAACATTTTGTCTGCTTATTTCCTCCTAACCCCATTTAATGGAGATGTGTATATCAGTAAAACTCTCGCATTGGCCCTGAGAACCATTTTTTAGGATGTTGGGTATGTAGCAGCTGGACACAGGGGAGGTGGCACCACACTCACTAATTATTAGGAAGAGAGCCTTGCCATCAGGCACAGTAGAGAGTTTGCCTCCAAGCAAAACAGCTGCCATTGCCGTCAGCTCAGCTGGGCCTGCTTGACAGACAGCTGGGGCTGTTGAATGTTGGCATTCCCCCGCAGAAGGAGGAGTGGGCAGGCGCACTGGATCTTCACCCGAGTGTCTGGCTCCTGCTCTCAGCCATCTGAATACACTTTGGCCCTAACTATACCGGTCATGTGGGATGCAGGGCAGGGACTGAGAATCAAGTGAGTGCTAGAGGTTGGGAAAGGCTAACAGGAGAAGCTCTCTGTGTGCAGCCATGAGGGAGCTGTCATCCACGCTTGGCACAGCCCTTCTAGTGTGGTTGGCTTACTGTCACCCACACTCTGTAAATAAATCTAATAAACTCATTGGTTCCCCAGGGTGAACTTTGGTAGAATCATCCTTTGATTTGTCATCGAGACTCAGACAATTTTTACACCTCCCAAAGGAAGGAATTCTCACACAGATGGAGAACTGGACGGCCCCGTCCCTGCATTACCTCTGGCCTATGGGGGAGCCATGCGCCTCAGAGACACTTTCCTGTTCTAGAAAATGGGGTTTTGTGTCTACCTCATTTTCTTGAAAACCTTTGAGCACAACTCCTAGACAGGGCCACTTGACAACAAGCTTCTGTGGGTGGTCACCATTCTAATCAAGTGGAGAGAGTGAGCCTTGACGGGTTTGTGTGTTTGAATTCGCACCTTGTAACAGCACAGAGAAGGTAGCTGCAGAACCAGGACAGGGCACGCTAATCCAAGGAGGGATCCTGGGAACATGGGGACAGCTGCAGACAGAAGCGCAGAGTCCAGTGCCAAAGGCCACAAGCATGGGCTGCGCCAATAGTCATGGCTCGCTGCAGCACTAATGTTAGGGGTCGCGGAACCGATGTAGACTTGGATACAGACCACAACTATGCACATAACAGATTGAATCCAGTTCCGAGTACTAGGGTTATGGAATCCATTCTTTCAGCGTGTTTTCATCATTTTTCTAAACACTCTAAAGTGAGTTGTAAGAGTGATAATTACGGAGGACAAAAAAGGAGGCCACTGAAAATGAGTGCCTGTGATTAGCTGCAGCCTGCACTCGGTGGTCAGCTGATGGTTGACTGAGGCTCTGCTTCTGAAGAGAGGCAGATTCCATGAGCTTAGAGGCCCAGCCAGGGAAAAAAGCAATTAACCAAAAGGCATCCACCCTGAGGCTTGGCTGGCCCCTGCTGGAGGGAGGGAAGGGAAGGAAAGCCACAGGGAGAGCACAGTGATGTTTTTCAGGTGCATTCCCAGACTGGGCTGTGCTCATCCGCAGACCCCAGAGCCCCAACTGAAGGTGAACTGCTGGGTCTGGCTTGCATACCCAGCCAAATGCCACCTCGTCTGTCAGGCTGTGTGCCAGAGCTGCCACGAAGAATGATGGGCAGGTCAAGTGACCTGGCTTCCTGGTCCATTGCTGAGCAGCTCTGAGCAGCTAGGGAGAGCGTCACACTTGGCTGTGGCCCAGCAGCTAGGCCAGGAGCCCAGGTTTCTCTGTGAATGCATTTGAGGCTAAAATTCCCTCCTGCTGTCTTGTCTAGCACTTTTCCCTTGGACCAGTGACATCTGCATGATCGGGAAGCATGTTGGGCATGCAGAAGCTCTGCTCCACCCCAACCCTCCATCTCTAGTCAGAATCTGCATTCTAAGGCAGACTGGCTGAGAACCAGTTAACACCATAGAGCAAGGAAGGGGCCCCCACACTAATGGGCACACCACCCAGTCAGGAGCCACTGGATTTGAAATTGTACCTTCTGCTTCAGAGATCAGGCTGGCCCAGGGCAGCAGAGAGTGGGAGCCTGCAGGAAGCCTCCCTTCGATTGGGGGTTGGGGATAGGGAGCAGAAATGACATGTAAGGACAGCCCACAACAGCTGGAAAAAGCGCTGATTCGTGCATCATTTCTGCTATTTAGGGCAAAAGAGGCTGGGCAATAGTTTGAAGGCAGGCCGCCTCCTCTGGGGATGTGGGGGCTTCATGAGTAAAATCCCTGGAGGCTGGTAGCAAGCAGAGGTCTTATTTCCATTTTCCAGATGGTTGAGGGGTAGGGCTGGGATGTTGCCAGCTGGCTGAACAAACTTGGGACCCTCTCTGTGCTCTACTGGTGCCAGCTGGTTCTTGGGCCAGCTACACAAGCTGTGCCCAGGCACACGTCATTCCAGGTCCCTGGAGACATGCCAGGAATCGGGCTGTTGGTTTTTCTCATCACAGCCAAAGCCCTGCCTTGGGGTTTCTCAGAGCCACAGAGACCCAAGCCTCTTTCTCCTTTCTCCAATCTTAATGACTGATGTTATTTCTCAGACTACACATTGCACCTCACACAATAACACAGATAGATGTTGGCTACGGAAAGGCTAAGACGGAGATAGAGGCCACGGTAGGGGCTGTACTTCAGGCATAGAGAGCTGATGTACTCAAGAGGCTCCGTGAGGGACCAGATAAAAAGTTTAATAAACGCTGAGCACAGAGCTGTCAAATGTAGGTCTGGGTGGTGGGCAGTTTGGAATTCCCAATTTGAAATGGGCTGTATATCACCAAAAAGAGAAATTGCACCTGACTTGGAGCCAAAGTCCTAGGCTGAGGCCCTGCATTGTGGCATTTCTCTAGAGCAAGGCTCATGAGTGGTCCAGTGTGCTTGTCAAATGTCAGTCTTGGGGAGCTCCCTTTACAGGCTTGAGCGAGGAGATTATACATGGTGTGATCAGTAAGTGTGTGCCTCTGGTCTTTCAGTTATGATTGTTATATTAACAGGTGTAATTATTGGCATTAATAAAAGATCAAATTGGAGACTCTTGGTGAGCTAGCAGATGATGATTCGTCCCTTATAGGGTATAGAATCACTCATTTACTTAAGATCAAAATGGGTTATTCAGTCCAAAAGTGTGACCAAATCCCTCATAGCACCCATTACTTTCATTTTGGGAGCCACACACTAGGGTGGTCAGGTGAGGAGGTGGTGCCCTTTCCCTGTGGAACTCAAGGAGCTCCTGTCCAGGCATGGTTGGACACATGACTTTGCCTGGCCCAGGTGAACTTTGTTCTGGAAACTGTCCCCTTTGTGGACCCCTATCAGGATGGTATTGGGCTTTCTAGATTTGCTACCCAGTGAAGGTTTTTCCTTGGCTCTTGTCTTCTTGGAGGAAAGAATTCCATCAAGAGACAGTATAAGCAGAATTTTACTTAGCAAAGCAAAAGATAGTATACTCCAGAGACTGGAGGAGATGATCCGAAGGAGTCTTTAGCCGCCCGCTGTGTTCTGCATTGTGGGTTTTAAAGAGATTTCTAGAAATATTTATGAGATGGGCGGCAAGGTGACCCCTTTCCCTTTCCAAACGTGTTGGACCAGATCCGTCTTCTGAGTGCATGGTCCTCTTAAAAAGCTCCTGAGGCGGGCATTAAAGCCACAATACAAATCTACTGTGATGCACTTGTGGTCTTTTGAGAATGCAGGTCCTTTGTTAGCAGGCGTATGCTGCAATTAGGGAAAAGCCCTGGTGGTTAGTTTCTGATACCATAGGAAGAACCCGACTGCAGCTTCGAGGATGTTTAACCACCAAAGTGGCATCATGACCACCATCAGGAGATGGCTTCCTTGGTTCCCCACGTCTACCTCCCTGCCTGACTGCGGAAGGATGCTGAGACTCCGCTGTGGTCCTCCATCCCTTGCTCTCTGGCTCCCCGTGAACCCTGCTCAGACTGAATGTCTCTCCCAGTTTTGCTGTTGTTTTTGGTCATTAATGGATGCTTGTGTTTTTTTTTTTTTTTTTTTAAAGATTTATTTGTTTATTATGTATACAACATGTATGACCAGAATCTTATTACAGATGGTTGTGAACCACCATGTGGTTGCTGGGAATTGAACTCAGGACCTCTGCAAGAGCAGTCAGTGCTCTTAACCTCTAAGCCATTTCTCCAGCCCCTGGATGCTTGTGTTTTATCTTCTACAGTTTCTGTTGAATGCATTATTTTTGGCTGCCATAATTCTCCAAAACCGTTATCTGACTGTTCCTAATTTACCCTCTTCGATGCTGCCTGCTGTTTTTGTGATATGATATTTTACATATTACATTTCGATATTTCTGCGTCTCTGTGCCTGCCGATCTCTTTCTCTCCTCTGAGCTGCTTCTCGTCTGATTGTTTGACCCATGGTCTTTTGGAGAGATGGACTAAAAAGGGAATAGGCAGTCCCCAGCATGCCCACTCCATCGCCTCACAATGGGGTGCCATTGTGATGCTGTCTTTGTCCTACCTGCCCACCTCCCAAGTTTATTTTAACCCCTTGGTTGTTTAAGATGCTTCGTTATGTTAAGCTGGTTGACGAATGTATTTAATTATATTTGCTCTATTATTTTGCTGGATTTTTAATTCCTCCCCTCCTCTGACTCCTTCTTCTTTTTCTTCTCACTCTGAGATAAGTTCGCTCTGTTTTTCTATGTGTACCTTTTATTTTCATGTAAGTAGTTTCTCAGAGTAAATACTAACAGGTGAATTGTCAGGTCACAAGTCTGTCCTGGTGCCAGCGATTCCTTCCCTAAAGGTGGAGGTCCGGTGTCAGCAGCAGACACAAGCAAGGATGGCTGCCCAGCACGCGGCTTTGGAGCGTTTGCTGTTTTAACACCTGTCAGAGACTGCTGAGAGACTGGACATTCTTTCATATGGAACGTGAGAAACAGAGACCGGAGGAACACCAGGAAATCTCCCAGACATAGAAAAGAGCCTGAAAGCCTTTTGTGCAAAGGCAAAAGCATCCTGTGTTAGCTGGGGCCCACGGCTGAGATGGCTGACTTCCTCAAGTTATATGCAAAGCGTTGCGTCCATAAGCACAGTAGTCAGGAGAGGGGCCTTGGCTTGCATTACAGTCTCACAAAAATTGGACCTAAAAAGGCTCAGTGATGTGATGGACCTTCCTACCTCTGACTGGGGAAGCACGGCAGTACAGTAAGACTCCGGCGGGAGACTGCCTTGCTTTAAAATCTTACTCCACACAATGTCTTCACTTGCCGTGTGAGTTGGGGCAAGCCATTAATCCTCTGTGCGGCCGGGCACATGGGAATGAATATGATGGTGACTATTTCACAGGGCTTTTGCCCTAAGTAAATGACTTGACACAGATCAAACACTTTAATCGTGCCTGGCACAAAGCGAGTGTTTGGTGAAAGCTGCCTACTGCTAGGAAAGACTAAGACAAGCTGCTTCAGGTAGGGAAGAGTTCCCTGTCACTTTAGGTGTCCACAAAGCAGATGACATCTGTTGGGAAGGCTCTGGGGGGGGGGGGATCCTGGAGCTGAGAAGGGACTGGATTTGGCAAGCTGAGTGTCTGTGAATTGCATCTGCCCTCTGGGCAGGTGGCACATGGTGAGCCTAGCAGACCTCCGTCAGCCAGCAGGCGTGACAGCTGTGCTCGCTGAAATGGAAATGCACTTCTGTGTGAGCAGGCTGCTGGCAGAGCATGTTCCTGGCAGCTTTCCCCAGTGTGCAGAAATAGGGTGAAACACCCAAGTGTGGCTTCATCAGGGAGGTAGGAGTGGGCGAACCATTCTTGCCACCCATCAACCCATGTGGGGTATGCAGAGCAGACACGAGCTGCCTGCTGCTTCTTGCTGTATGGAAGTACAGGAGGAGGAGGAGGGAAAAGAAAAGGCATTGGCCACAGGCAGGGGCTGTGTGCGGTGGTGGTGGTGGGTGAAGCGAGGGAAATGGAGACCCAGTACTGCTTTTACTTCCGTATTCTAGTTTGTGTTTACTTATTGGACTTCTAACTGTCATGATGGTAAGTTTTAATCATCACTTTATGGGAGATTGCCTATCAAAGTAGCCTGTGAGCATGTCTGTGGGGGGACTGATTTGATTGCAAATGTTAATTATTTGGGAGGAGCCAGCCCACTGTGGGCAGTACCATCCCCTAGGCAGGGAATTCTAGACTATAGGGAGGGGGTTGGGCACAAATAAGCGTGTATGCCTTCATTCTTTCTCTGCTCTTGCCTTTGGGCATGACTGTCTATTTCAACTTCCTGTCTTGACTTTCCCTCAGTGATGGACTATATACCCTGGAACGGTGAGCTACATACAATGTTCCTAAGCAGTTTTTTGTCAGAAGTTTTATCACAGCACCAAGAAATGAAACTAGAGCAGCTGTTCTTACTAATTTCTGTTACCCTTTTGAAAGTTGTTTTGCTTGTTATTTATTTATTTATTTATTTATTTATGTATTTATTTATTTATTTATTTATTTATTTATTTATTTATTTATTTATTTATTTATTTTGAGACAAGTCACTGCCAGGAACCCACAGTCTTTCTGCCTCAGGCTCTCAAGTCCTAGGATTGCAGGTATACGTCACCACACCTGGAGTAAAACCTGCCTGAAGGATAAGGGTGTCTGTTTCAGAGAGACGCCGCAAAGTGTGTGTGTGTGTGTGTGTGTGTGTGAGAGAGAGAGAGAGAGAGAGAGAGAGAGAGAGAGAGAGAGATTCATTCAAATTTGAGATCCCACAAGTCTGGATTAAGCAAAATCTGAGTGAGTCATTTCCTTGAGACCAGCTTCCCCGAGAAGCAGACCCTGAAATAAGGATTTGAATGCAGCTCCTTCAGGCTCGGGTGGTAGAGTGATAGCCTGGCATGCACCCAGGCCGGAGTCTGATCGTCAGTAATGCATAAACCAGATAGAGTGCTGCGTGTATTCCATCTCCAGCTCCTGGTGAGTTCAAGGCCAGCTTGGGACACTTGGGACACATGGACTCCTATCTCCAAATATGGCACAATTAACTCCATTATTCAGGATATGGAGGAACTTTACGTGGGGGGTGAGGGGGAAGGTGATTCTCTTGAGGGCAGCTGGAGATTAACCATACCGAGGGCACGTAAAATAGTTTCCACAAAGCCCTGCCTCCATAGACCAGCTTTCTTTAGTCCTGAAGGGGACCAGCCCAAGGCTCGTGATTCTCCCGTACTCCAGTATGTACCTGTGCTGGCTAGTTTACGTGAGCTTGACACAAGCTGGAGTCATCAGAGTTTAGGGAGCCTCAATTGGGAAAATGCCTCCATAGGATGGGGCAGTGGGCAAGCCTGTAGGGCATTTTCTTAATTAGTGATTGATGGGGGAGGGTCCAGCCCATGGTTGATGGGGGTCACCCCTAGGCTTTGGCTTTGTAAGAGAGCGGGCTAAGCAAGCCATGAAGAGCAAGCTAGTAAGCAGCACCCCTTCATGGCCTCTGCATCAGCTCCTGCCTCCAGGTTCCTGCCCTGTTTGAGTTCCTGTCCCGACTTCCTTCTTGAGGAACAGCAATGTGGAAGTGTCAGCCGAATTAACCCTTTCCTCCCCGAGTTGCTTTGGTCATGGTGTTTCCTCACAGCAATAGAAACCTTAACTGGGATGCTGCCTGAGTAGACAGTGGCTTCTGCAGATTCTGGTGGCAGGGCATCAGTAAGTGATGAATGGCAGGATAGTGACCCATCATCAAACATCTGGGCCTTTAGGAGGGTGTGCACTGGGAAGCGGCGTGGGTCCCAGTGAAACCTTCTGCAGCCTGAAGGTTCTCAGGTGTCAGCTGTGGGGTTTTGTTTGTTTTGTTTTGTTGGTGTTTTGGTTTTGGTTTGGTTTGGTTTGGTTATGATAAACAGATGAAGGAAACCATTGGAAAGAGGAAGAGACTCTCTTATGGCTTGGGGGTTTCAGAGACTGCAGGCCACGGACAGCAGACCCTGCCGTTCCTGAGTGCTCATGGGACAGGGGGTGGGGTTTGGGGGCTGCTCACCTCACTGTACTTGGGAAGCAGAGGGGAACCCACACTAGTGAACTTCCGACCCCTTTTCTTTCTGTTGGTCCCCAGCCTGTTAGCGGTTGACGACGCCCAGCATTCAGGAGCACCTTGGCCCTTTGTCCTCTCTAGAAACGCCCTCACAGACACTCACAGAGGTTATGTTTCGTTCATCTAGGAGATTCTCAATCAAGTTGACAACGCAGGTGAGCCATTACACCAGCCAGGCCCAGTTAGCTACTAAATGTTTGTGGGAAAACTCGGCTTCTCAGGCCGGCTGCGAAAACTCTTTCCAGATCTAGTCGATGTCTTTTATAACTAGAGAGTAGTTTTAGATTTTGAAAGTATGTATGTTTGAATCAGCCTCAACCATTCAAGGTAGGTTCTTTGAAAAGGCCTTAGCTCTCTCTGACCCTCTCCAGGAAGTGGGAAAGAACTTCCTGGGAAGAAACCAGGAACATGGATGGATGTTTTCTTTTGTTTCCTAGAACCTGCCCACCTCTTTTCTTTTTCAGGGCAGAGACTCATGTTCCTCAAGCTGGCCTCGAATGGCTCTGTAGCCTCCACCTCCCAAGTTCTGGGAATATGTGAATCTATTACCTCTCCTGCTTGTATGTGGTGCTGGGGATTGAACCCAGGGCTTCGTGTATATAAGGCAAGAACTCTATCAACCGAGCTGTAGCTCCAGGCCCAACTTTCTTCAACAACCTCCTTATCCAAGTCTCCTCAGTTACCTAGTTTGTGGGATCCCTTTATGTGTGAAGGGGCCTCGGAGATAAGTGAAGGTGGATACCTGGACTGGAGTCCAGGCCCTGACAACACTAGCTGTGGGATGAGGAAAAAGAGACACAGGGAGGGCTTGAGGCATCCCCAGGCCTCCACACACCTTGACATCACAAGCAGAAGGTCTCAGCCTCAGTCACTAGAAGGTAGGAACAGAGTGGGGGACAAGGGCTTAATAGGGACTGGAACACATGGAGGACACAGCCCCCTCCACAGGAGTGCGCAGTGTGGCTGCAGCAGCCTCATTGTACATTTTTTTATTCAATTTGTTTTGTGGCAGTGGCTAGGAATTCTGCAGCATCACACGGGCCAGGAGAGAGCTGCATGCACCCCTCTGTAAGTCCCCAGCTGATTTTGAGATTTCTTAAGCGACATTGTGTGTGATCTCCCAAGTTTTAGATGTTTGCTCAAGTCAACAGTGCCCCTCCCCACACCCTGGGGCCTAGGGTTCTTTTTTTTTTTTTCTTTTCCATTAGTGTCAAATAATCTGTTCTGGATAGGATGCTGCTTTGATTTTCTTCTCGGAAACCCACTGATTGGGGCAGGAAGCTTTAGGCTGAGGTCCCATTTGGACCCAGCTAAGTAAACACAGGTTCTTCCAATAGATAAACGTATGTCTAACTTAAAAAAAAAAAATCAGTGTTTAAATGCTTGTATGCCTACACACCATGCAGTACCCTTGGAGGCCAGAAAAGGGTGTTGCATTCCCTGGAACTGGAGTTATAGATAGTTGTGAAACACCATGTAGGTGCTAGGAACCTTTGCAAGAGCAACAAGTGCTCTTAACCACTGAGCCATCAACACAGTTCACTTTTGAGAACCCCATAACTGAGTCATACATACACACACATAAAAACACAAATTGCAAACAAACAAAAAACCACCCAAAACAAAACCAACCCCAAACAAAAACAAAACAGAGAGAGAGAGAGAGAAAAAAAAATCCACAAAAAAAACCCAAACCAAAGAACTCTCAATGTTTTAAATTTGCAGTTTTTCTGTTGGACTGCGTTTATAGCTATTTCGTGTGGCCCATGGGCCATGGGTTGGACGTGTTTTCAAGAGCCAGAAACCAAGGTAAGGTACTTGGCTTGAAGGCTCACAGTTCTAAAATAACAGTATGAGACGAGGAAGGCTCTCCTCGAACAGAGGCCTGGCCTAAAGCCCCTGCGTGTCACGTGCTGTTCTGGCTGCCACGGTGCCTAGCCTAGTGCTGGTATACAGCACAGCAGCTTCCTCAGTGGGCCATGAAGAATGAACAAGTGAATGATGAGTGGATAGATGAGTGGGCTCTGTGCCCATTGCGATGAGTCTAGAGAAATAATTTATAAACTACATCCTTCCTACTCTCCGCGTAAGGACCTTTCACAGGGTGACTGTGGTATAAAAAAGGGGGTGTGGGAGTAGAAGGAAGAAGCTAGGGAGTAGGACAGGGAGATGGAGGAGAGGGAAGGAGCAGAGAAAGGCTCACTCCAAAATAAACTTGTATGAAATGACCAGAAGGAAACCTGTTAATTTGTATGCAAATTTAAAAAATTTACCTTTGAAGAGCGGCTGGTTGACAACAAGGCTGTTTTTAGAGGCTTGCTGCCCCCTAGTGGATCATATGCAAAGAGCTATGCACTGGCAACCTCTC
>CABHPH010157680.1:27330-51656 GCA_902168325.1 Peromyscus nudipes | reverse complement strand
ACCCATCTATCCATCATCTATCTATCTATCTATCTATCTATCTATCTATCTATCATCTGTCTACCTACCTATCTATTGTGTGTATGTATGTGTAAAATATACATGGCATGATATGTGTGCAGTAAATGCATGCCATGGTGTGTGTGTGTGTGTGTGTGTGTGTGTGTGTGTGTGTGTGTGTGTGTGTGTATGTGTGTGTGTGTGTGTGCGCGCACCATGGTGTGTCTGGGGAGTCTTTGCTTTCACCGTGGGGTTCTGGCCTTGAACTCACATCATCAGGCTTGTGCAACAAGCGCTTTTCAGTGGTGGGTGATTTCACCAGTCTGTTGAATATACTTTATTTAGAGGGGTGGGGGTTGGGAGCATATGGAGCTGTTCACGTCCCAATCTCAGTCCTCCAGGGGCGTTCAGAAAAACCCAGGGCTAAGGGACACTGGAGGGTTGTTTTCTCATGCAGCAACCCACTGAATTTGTTGGAGAGGGTGAGAGTGGATGGGAATGGTTGACAATATCATATGGAAAATAAACTGATTACCACCTAGGCATATCCCAGCATGGGGAGAGAGGAGGGAGAGTGTGAGTTCAAGGCTAGCCTGGGCTACATAGCAAGACCTTGTCTCCAAACAAACAATAAAAAACAAGTTGACTGAAAACTTTTCCAATTAAAGTACTCCTTCCACGTGCTTTTCCTAGACACTAGGTATCTGCTACTTTCCACTCTGGTGAGCACTATAAAATATGCAACAAATGAACAGCTGTCTAGGAAAAATCTCCAAATGTGGTGACAGATGTTTATACTTGGCTGGACCACTCCTCCTTGTGGACATATTTGCTCTCAACGGTGGGCTTCTGTCATGTCTTATGGTTCGAATATGAAATGCCCTGACTCGGGGTGGGCCTTTGAAGGTTATGCAGCCCTCTGGCTCCTGTCTACCACTTTCTTTCCTGGTCTGGTAGCCATTGACTGACTGGAAGTACAGTCAATATCATAGCCTTCCTCCCTAAAACCACTCCCATCCATCTTGTCCCAGTGCCAATCACACTGTAGATTTCAGAAGCAGCCTTTGCCCCAAGTGCTCTGGCAGGTGAGAAGCTAAGGCCAAGGTCCCAGGCCTTAGGAAGCCACAACTTTGGTCAGGTGACCTCTGAAATAGGTTTATTTCCAGTCTCCCTCATGTGAATTTCAATTTGGACATGTGGTATTAAAGGTATGCACTATTTTAATTTTAGTTGTGTGTGTGTGTGTGTGTGTGTGTGTGTGTGTGTGTGTGTAGTTCTTACATGTGAGAGACCCGAAGAGAGTATTGGACCCCTTGGAACTGGAGTTACAATTGATTGTGAACCACTAGACTTGGGTACCTTGAACTGACCTCAGGGTCCCTACAAGGGCAGTATGTATTCTTAACCACTGGGCCATCTCTCCAGCCCCACACTTATGCTTTCCTTAGCCGGTATTCTGCCACTCGTTGGTTTTTCTAATTAGTTATTAAATTAATCAGTTGTTGAGATAGGGGCTCTTGTATTCCAGGCTGGCCTCCATCTTGCAATGTAGAAGATGACCTTGGATTTTTGATCCTCTTCCTCTCCCTCCCAAATGGTGCAGTTACAGGTGTGTGCTGCCATGCCCAGATTATGTGATACTAGAGATCAAACCCAGAGCACTGTGCTTGTTGGGTAAGAACTCTACAACCTGATCCAAACTCCAGCCTCTCGCTCCTCCTTGACTTTGTGCTCATCCCTTCTTCTTCTTCTTCTTCTTCTTCTTCTTCTTCTTCTTCTTCTTCTTCTTCTTCTTCTTCTTCTTCTTTTTTTCTTCTTCTTCTCCTCCTCCTCCTCCTCCTCTTCCTCCTCTTATTTTTTTGTAATAATAACGTAAGTTCAGAGGGTCCATCTGGAATGGCAGGTGTGCTTTGAAGGCTCCCCTCTCTGTACCTGGATCTGAGACTGTCTGCTTCTGCCTCTGGTGATTGGCAGATGGACAGGTAAGAGCCCCTAGGGACACCTTTGGTGCTGGGTGGGCTTTTAGGTTTCAAAAGCCCATGCCATTAATAGTTAGCTCTCTCCGCCTCATGCTTGTGGATCAGGATGTAAGCTCTCAGCTGCTGCTCCAGTGCCTGCCTGCCTACCTGCCTGAAGCTATGATGGTCATGGACTCTAACTTCCTGGAACCTTGAGCCCCCAAATTAAATATTTTCTTCTGTAAGTGACCCTTGTCATGATGTTTTATCCCAGCAACAGAAAAGTAACTGAGACAATTGGCCTCTGAGGTCTTTCAGATGTGGGACCCACCCCTTGGAGACAGTGACTCCTTCCTCCTCATGTTTCCCTGAGTTCAAACGTTCCACTTGGTTGGGGAGTAGACCCAGGCTTCTCACTCCAGCAATGCTCTGGTGGATGAATCAGTGACCTCTTCTGACTTTTGTGTACTCCAAAATAAGCCCATAAGGGGGGACATTTGGGGATTTGGGGAAGTAAATAAAAGAAGATTACACAGTTCAAACAGACTTGAGGTCCCTACATGGTCTATTACTTCAAAGTATGGGGCTAGGTGTGACCATGGTCATGTCAGGAGGGATCTGTGGACCTATGTCCCCTCTGGTCCCCTGTCCCTGCCTGCTCCTGTGTTTTTCAATGTTCCTTTATTGTAACAACATGTATGAGATGATCTGTTTGCAAAGAGGAAAGGTTTATTTTGGTCATGGTTCCAGGTGGCCTTAGCATAAGTGTTTTCTTCCACCCACGAAAGAACTTAGTCTGAAGAGAGAAGCGGTACTCTATCCATGAAGCTTCTACCCCATGAGGCAGGCCAGACAGGCAGAGGAGATGGGGCAACCATGTGGCTGGAGGCTGGTGTAACCGTGGGCTGTGTTATGGGGAACATGAGGTGACCAAGATGACCACTAACTGATCTTTGCTTCATTAGAATGGCATCTGCATGTCGTCAGCCTGACAGGATCGTCTGTTCCACTGGATGACACATGCAAGACCAGGTCAAACAAGCAAAACTTACTCCAGTAAAAGCCACTGTGGCTAGGACCCCACACATGGCTCTACACAGCACCTTGCTTCCCTTCAACTTGTGTTACCAGTCACATCCTAGGTCCCAAGCTGCCTTACTTCTGGATCAGACTTAATTTTTGTTTATTTATTTTAATTTAGTTACTTACGTCCCTGTTGGCACTCTAACTTGGACTATAAAATAATGCTTAAAGGAATTTAAATAATAGTGATTTTCTATACTTCTACCACCCTCCTTGACTCTATAGCTCACCTTGAAAGTGGAGTTGCAGGCATTCACTTATGTTTGTGAAACATAGGCTAATGCCCTGGGTGGGAGAAGGAAGGGTTTTCTGTCCTTGGACAAAAGCAGAATGTCTTAGCATCCCTTTCTTTGCTTACCCCTATGCACTGGGCCTGCTCCTGATACCCTGGGTGTGTCCTCTCTGCCCCAAGGGCTCTCCCATATGTTCTGTGCCATTTCACCCAGGCATGGGCTTTCCCTTATAGCGACGTCTCCTATACCCCAAGTAACAGAAGCAGAAGGAAAGGAAAAACATCAGAAGGAATTCATGTAGTGGGTGAGTGATTATGTCTGCTTCAACTCTGGGAGCCATTCATATCAAGCTGGATTTGGAGGAGGATTCTTAGAGAAATGGAGCCTGAACCGACCTGAAAACATCCTGCCCATTTGCCTTCACGGTGCTATGCAGACACTGTGCAGGCTTCTGGGGGAGAAAAGATGTTAGTGGTCTCACAAACCAACCTGACATGCAAAATGTTCCTGCTGGTGCAACAGGGAATGAAGGTTGGGGGGTAAGCAACTGCTTTCTGATTGGGTCTGAGGTCTGTTCCACAGGAGGGAATCCATGCCTAGTACTGTAAATCTGATCAAAAGCCCATGGCTCAGGAGATCGTAGGTCTATGGGGGAACCTATGGTCGTTTTGCTAAACTGACATGTTGATAAACTGCCAGTATTTGTTCTTACACCCATAGACGCTTTGGCTGTAGCAGGCAGTCGTTAAAGCAGATTCAGAACTGTACAAAGCACTGAGAATAAGTGACCATTGAGCGCTCAGTTCTAAACAGGACATCTATATCACTCCCCACCCCAAACCAAGGTGAGGGAGCCTCACAGATGAGGGGATGGGGACAATGTAAGAGCTGGAGGGTGTGAAAAGATGAACCCTGGACTCCCCAGATCTGATCAGTGACATACCTGCCTAGTAGATGACTGGATTTTGTGAACATGACTTAGTAGACTTCAGTGATCAGAAATACTTCTCCAGAAGAGGATCTGTAACCTTCCTCACGGTGCCTAGTGAAACACCAAGAGGTCCAGAGAAGGATCATCCAAATACTATACAGGTATGCTCTACCTATACCATGGAGTGGAAAACCGAGAGTGCCTTGGGGCTCTTGAAGGACCTGAAGGCTCAGAAACTACCTTTGTGTGAGCTGTAAAAGAGGGATGGTTGAAAGGTAATATCTCCAGCCATCAGGTTTCCTTCCCCTCCCAGGGGGTTCAGACTTGAGAAAGGTCTGTAGATGTGTTTCAACCAGAGATTGAGAAGAGCTGTTGGAGGCCATGTGGCTGCTCCAGCCTGTTTCCCTGGGAGACCGGGTAATCAGCAGCAGTGAGCATGGGCTGGCTTAAGGTCTCCCCATTCATTGAGATCTTGATGTCCTGACTTACAAGCTACCATATCTTTCTTGGCTCTACCTCTAGGGAATATGGCCCCCAAATCCAGCATAGATCATACTGGTCACTATTAGACACCCTGAATACTGGAGCCATGGTAGAACTGGGATGGATGTTTATAATGTGTGGTTTAAGATAGTCTAGGGAATTATGGAAATGGAAACTCTATTGCTGAGCCGGGATGTAGCTCAGTTGGTAGAGCTACTCAGCATCATATGAAACCAGATGACATGACATTTGCTTGTAGGCCCATCACTCAGGAGGAGCTACTCAGCATCATACTCAGCACGATATGAAACCAGATGACATGACATTTGCTTGTAAGCCCATCACTCAGGAGGTAGAGGCAAGGGGACCAAAAGCTCCTGGTTATCTTTGGTCGTACAGAGAGCTTGAGGCCAGTTTGGTCTACATGAGACCCCATCTAAAAGAATAAAAGAATAAGTTGCCAAACTTCTTTGGAATTAAATTTCCATGGGATTTGTAAAATGTCTGTGTATCTTTGACAGATAACTGGAAAGCAAGGACAGCTGGCTAGATGAGGCAAGCTTCTGCCCTGTACACACAGCAACTGGCACAGATTTCGAGTGGCTTTGGGGGTTGTAGGAGGGCTCACTTGACCCATCTACACCCCTATTATTCTTGTTACTTAAGAGGCAGCCATTTATTGACCCAGAAAGTGTTTGTTGGCTATTGACTCCATGCCTGGTGCTGCGGGACCCTGATTACAATGACAAGATCCTTTTTTTCCCATTGGACTCACAGGACGCTGGGGGACGCCAAATATGTAAGTAAGTGTCTGTGGAAGGTGGAGACAGAAAGGGTAAGGACGGAGTCTCTATACCAGGGCAAATCTCCTTCCAGTTTCTCAGACTGTGACCTCTGGAAGACTAGGGAGGGTGCCCCGGAGACTCTCTGTCCCAGAATGAGGAGGTCCCTCGGTGAGCAGAAAACAGGTTTTAGTGTGGCGCTACGTAGGGTCACCCCAGAAAAGACCTTTGGCCTGGTTTGTCCCTTTCACACACATCTCAGTGGCACACACTCCGCACTCAAGAGAAAAGGAAAGAAAAGAAGCAGGCCACAGAAACAACTCCATCCGTTTACCAAGGATTTCCCAAGAAAACAATACACACCACTAAAGCCTGCGCTCACATCAGGTACGACTGAGCACCGTGATTATTAGAAATAGTCTTCTTTATTTTCACATCTGTATAAAAAGTTTTAGTGTGTTTGGGCTGGTAAAAGAAAAGCCACAGTAATATAAAGAGAATTATGGGAAGCTTTAAAAAAAAAGGTAATATTTTTAGTGTTTGAGAAAGCAGTTGTGAGATCCCTTCTTTGGCTTAATTATCCAAGCGGTCGAAACTCTGGGTCTGGAACTCCTGGAAGTCCTCTGGTATGGTGTCTGCAATGAGAACCCGGGTGGTGGTCAGGGAGGGTCCTTCCACCCTGCAATCGTGGCCCACTGCAGGCTGCACAGGCCTCCTGTAGGGGGCACTGTCGGCCCGCCCAAGATTCCCACAAGCTCGCAGCCATTTTCGACTTCGGGCTGCTTTGTTGTATACACGTTGCTGGCTTCAAGCCCAGCAGTGCTTATTCATAGGCCTGAGGAAAATTAGCCAGCAGAGTGCCTTTTCAGTCTGTGATTATGTTTGAGCCTTATGAAAAGAAAGGCTGCCTGTAAATTAAACTGAATAAATTCCGCACTGAACCCCTCACTCTAAACCATGCAGTTAAATTCTATGGGTTTCAATTTTCACATTTGGGAAACGGGAAAGCCTGGCTCTGCCTTTCGCTTACGCTGTGCAGGGAACATCAGGTTTTAATGAGCACTCCGGGCTTCGGGGAAGGATGTGTGCTACAGAAATAAGATACGGTTCTCTCTGGGTCTCTCCCAGCCCTGTCAAGAGGTAACGAGTAGGAAGGTTACCATTGCAACGGTACTTGAGGTTGGACCAGATGATGTTTTCTTGAGAGAAGCAGAACACACCAAGTCGGCCTCCGCGCATGGTGGTGTCTATGGTGACCCCAGAGTCAGCCACCAACTCCGAGCCTTCGTAAAACCGCACCCTGCAGACAGCACAGGTGCCCATGGTGAGGACGGGGTTCCACTGCTGACTTACGTGCTTGCCTCTTTATTCAGGCGTGTCATTTTCCACTGACCCTAGCTGGTCCCTCCCCACTGAGATTAGAAGTTCCCTGGGACACGAACCAAGTGCCCATGTCTCCCTAACTTGTCTTCCTCAAGCCCAGCATGATATCAGGTACCCTGACAGGTCCTTGCTGGTGCTTTAAAAATAGCCTGACGTCACAGACAAGAGGTTTTGTGGCTTCACTGTCTTGTGAGTCCTTATGTTTGGATGCTGTGGAGAACTCCTGCTCTTCCTCGGGTCTCGCTGATTTCACTGCGTGGACCCTCAGAGCCTCAATTCTCACTGAGACAGCACCCCATAAGCAGCTTTGGGCAACTGTGGGGGTAATTTCAGTTGTCATAGTAGCAGTGAGTGCCAGAGGCCCCTGGATGTCTTAAAATATCCCAGAGTGAATAGCCAAAGCTTGTCCTTCACTCCATACCCTCGTGGAGTGTCCCCAGGACACGCGGGGAGGTGTGGAACTGGTCAGTGAGTTGGGTTCGGGAGAGGGAGCGATGTTTTAGCTCTGGGCATCTATCTCTTCTACCCTGACTTCACGTTAAACTCAATTTCTCAGGGTAAACCAAGAAATGCCTGAGCACTTGTTTTGTTCGGAAATTAAGAATTGGTCCCCATATCGGCATTGAGAACGCCATTGTAATATTTAATTCTCCTCCACGTTTCTCTGCGTTTGAACACCACCTTCATGTGATTCTAGGCATAGCTCCAAATGGCTGTTTCCTTTGTCCTCCGGTGTAGCAGTGCCCAGACATTTCCTATTTTGTTGTATAGTAATCAATTCTCATTTCTTTGCAGTTTTAGGATTCAGGTTGATCTTTCTAAAATTATATACATAGATAGGTCATATTTTCTGTGATTTCTTTTTGGGACAAAAGAGGCACATTGAGCTGAATCAGGTAAGAACATGATCAAGCCTGCTCTTCCTGTGGAGTGAACAGAGACATCGACACAAGACCACAAAGGACAGGACATGAATTAGCTCTCACCACTTTGTTCTCCCTAGGTGCACCCCCCCCCCGTACCTTCCTGCCCTGGCTAGGAAATAGCCATCCATATGCCCACTCACTACAGCACACTAGCTTTGCAAGTCTAGGGCATGAAGACGGACTGCATTTCAAAGACACAGCTCTGAGCCACTGTGACTCCCAAGACCAGTTTAAAAAAAAAAAAAAGTCCTATAAAGAAATAAGGCCATCAGATCAGTCCCATGATGGATGACAGTTCATGCTGGGCACAGTACATGCCAGCAAACCACAGACGTGCCCTTTGGAACTTATGACCCAGCAGCAGGGACAGACTGGAAGAGCTCTGCAGTCGGAGTGCACTGCATATGAGGAGGGACTACGTGGGGCCTGGAGGAGTCTTGGGGCCGTCTGGACATCACCTCAGCTGCATCTTGTCCCACTCATCAGGTCTACTCTCACACTTTCCGAAGAGCACAAACCCAAGGGCACCGTCTCCCCCTGAAGTACCTTTTGCTCTGCAGCTTGGTTCTGTTGTCCAGAACAGTTAAGCCCAGTGTCTGCACCCCACCTCTCTTCTGGAAGCCCTACCCTGAGGACTGTCAGAGGTCGGCACAGCTCAGGGAAGTGGGGGCCGTGGTTTGTAGAGCGGCCGGGTGCTCCCCTCTCCGTCCACCGCAGGAGACCTACCTGATGTAGCCCACCTGGGGCCTGTGCTGAAGGAACCAGCGGTAGGACACCTTGTCTTTCCAGCCCACGTTCCTGGAGTCCTTCCACAGCAGCCTGACCTGGTCGCTGGTGTCCCCTGTGTGCCACAGGGAGTTGCGGAGATGCTCCCCGGGGCCAGTTTTAGACTTGACAGCCTGGACGAAGACACGGGCAAGACGTTAGGGCAGGACATGAAGGTCCTTCCTGCTTCAGGTGTCTGAGGTCCACATGGAGGTGAATCCACGTCCATTGCCAGCCTGCAGTTTCATGCCGGCAAGAGCATAAACTTGAAATGTCGTTTCTACTGAGCTGGCCCTAGCCCTGAGGAAGTCAGCAGTGGACAGTACTGAGTACTGTGCTATTCACTCCACCTTTTTCCTGATACAAGTCCATGACTCTGCCTGTTTGCCCACCAAAGGCCCCCAATGAATGTCTGGCTGCAGCAGTTTGCCTCCTGTTCTAACAGGTGTGGCAGAGGTAGCCTGCCATTCCCGCACAGTCCATCCCTTTGATTAAACACATTGACCAACTTCTAACAGGGTCGGCCAGAAAGTAGGCCTTAAACCAGTGGTTCTCAACCTGTGGGCTGTGACCCCCACATCCAACCTCTATCTCCAAAAATATTTATATTACGGTTCATAACAGTAGCAAAATAACAGTTACGAAGTAGCGACGAAAGTAATGTTATGGTTGGGGGTCATCACAACATGGGGAACTGCATTCAAGGGTCGCAGCCTTAGGAGGGTGGAGAACCACTGCTACACCTCCACCTCTTGGACCCCACTCGGCCTGACCCTTCCGGCATGACAGTCACCCAGGTTGGAATGTAGCTAGTTCAAAGGAGGGAAGAAAGGCCGTCATCTTCGGCTCCCTGAGCCCAGCATCGGCATGACTGTGTCCATTTCTCAGACTAACTTAGTGCCTTTTTGGAGGACTCTAACTTTAAAGGAAGGTGAGGGGCCTAGAGGAAAGGCGGGCATGGGGATTCGAACCCCCAATACCTTGAGCTGGATGCCTGGCTCTGCCACCGCGCGGAACGGTGTGGCCTGCCAGTACGTCTGCTCTGTCTGCTTCCACATGACCACATAGAAGCTGGAGCTGTCTTGGTAGCCAAAAATGAAGCCGGCATAGTCGTCATCTGTCTGGGTGTTTACGTGGAAGGTCCCTTCAAAGTCAACGCCATTAAATGCCGTGTACCCTGCGGAGTTCAGATGCAATTAGAGGAAGCCACACTGGCAGCTGGCAGAGTTCTGAACACATGGGCAGAAGCTCAGGACGTACCCACTGCGAGGCCGGGGTCACTGTTCATGGTCTGCACAATTTCCATGCCCTGGGGAGAGAGGGGAGGGAGTTCAGACAACCTTGAGGGGGCTGAGAGAACTGGGGACAGCCCGGGACCTCAGGCACCAAAGTGACGGTGTACAGTCCGGTATCTGACCCGTTGTTCTGTTTAATATCTACTTAATTATTTATTTATATATATTATACATAAATAAATATATTTATATAAATATCTACTTAAAGGAGGTGCATGTGTGGCAAGCAGGTTTAAAGAAAGCTCAGTGTTGACAGGGAATACTCTTGCTTAATACTGTCACATAAGCTGATTTAATGAGCCCTGAGCCAGGTAGGGAACATACAACACATATTCTGATGGACCTTCGTGGTAGTGTTGTACTTAACACAATGCACAGTCACCTGGGAAGAGACACACGATGATGGACTGTCTAGGTTAGGGTGTCCTGTGCGCATATCTGGGGGGGGGGAAATTGTCTTGATTATGTTAGTTGATGTGGGAAGACTCAGCCCTCTGGGGGTAGCACCATTTGCTGGCTTTGGTCTAGGCCTACAGGGGTGGAGAGGGGAGCGGAGTGCCAGGCAAGCATGCATTTCTCTCAGGGCTTGACTACAGATGTGATGTGACTAGCTGCTCCAAGTTCCTGCCTTGACTTCCCTACAACACTGGACTGCGACGCGAAATTGTGAGTGAAAATAATCTCTTTCTCCTCTAAGTTTCTTTGGTCAGAGCATTGTGTCATAGCCACCTCCATGAAAACTAGGACCCATGGGATGTGCTCTGTGACTCTGGAAACTCGACTGGCCCCTGTGCCCTCTTCGGTGGCACCGTTAGGGGCACAGGCAGGCGGCACAAACGTTTTAGGGAGAGTCAACTTCATCTTCTGTGAAAGTACAGTGCCACAAGGCCACCAGGAGGAACGTGTGCCAAGAGAATACAGTCATGTGGCGGCCAATGCCCTCCACATGCTGCCGCTCTCAGGATGTCCTAGATAGAAAGGCTGAGTGGAACCGGGCGGCGGTGGCGCACTCCTTTAATCCCAGCACTAGGGAGGCAGAGCCAGGCGGATCTTTGTGAGTTCGAGGCCAGCCTGGGCTACAGAGCAAGATCCAGGACAGGCACCAAAACTACACAGAGGAACCCTGTCTTGAAAAAACCAAAACAAAAAAAAAAAAGCCTGAGTGGAACTGTTGCCAACATGTACCATGTACCTGGTTCAGGACCACCCAGTTGGGGTCGATCTGGGCATCCCCTTCAGGGTCCAGGACCACCGTCTGGTAGGCCCTAAAGTCAGTCAGGGTGATCTCTGCGTTCTCGGGGCAGACGTCAATGCGATCGATGACCTGGTCCTGGTCGAAGTCAGCTTCACAGATGTCCCCTACTCCATCACCTGAGTGGGTGAAGGGAGGGGTCAGGAATGCAATGAAGTGAAATGATGCTGAGGCCCACCTCCTCTACAGAGAAGGAGGCCGGGCAGGAGATAGAAACGCCCCAGCTCCCACGGCCAGGCCAGGGCTTTTTCAGAGTCAGAAGAGGGCCTGCATTTGCTGAGTCGACTGGGCCCCACCCTGGAGCCCTCGTGATAGCCAATCAGGCCACTCAGAAGCCACCTGGAGTTTCCAGTAACACCAGTCTCAAAGGTTGCCCCCACTCTTTCCCAGAAAGTTCTGACACACAGTTAGGCTCACCGCCTGGTAGGTAGTAGATCTTCAGCTTGACCTTACATGGGGCAAATGTCTAACATGTGCACCAGCCCAGGAATGAATATCACCAGCATATCTTTAAGACCAACTTTGCTGTCCCCTAAGCTGAAGGTGGCGTCTAGGTGCATTCTGCTCACAGCCACGACAGCTGAGATACTGCGTTTGCTTGGCTAGGATGAGCCTTCTCCACCTGTGCCATTTCACATCTGGCCTTGGTGCACGTGGTTCCTTACCTGCCCGGTCCCCACGGGTGTGTGAGTTTGTGTGTTCCTCTCTGTATGACTCATTTCCTGACTCCCAGGGGCAGAAGCAAGCAGGTCCAGAGCTGCGCTGAGGGCCTTCGGGGACCAAGCTGCAGTGTGTGGCTGTGTCCCATTCCATGGGATCTCAGCCCAGCACAGCTCAGGAAGCAGCAAGGCTGATCAGCTCTGACCCACTTGCAGCCTGCTGCCTACCAGATGTCTGCCGTCTACACCAGCTGGATCCGAAGCAGAAGCTGGTGGGGGTGCGGAAAAGCTGAGGATGCCCTGGGGAAGTTTGCATCCCTTCACGTGGCTACAGGGAATCTAGAGGTGTGTGTGTGTGTGTCCCAGGCAGCCCTGGGCTGAGCATGCTTACTGTTGCTGTCTTCCTGGGCTGGGTTGGGAACCAGGCGGCAGTTGTCTGGGCCAGGGGGCACCAGGTCTGGGATGCCATCATTATCATCGTCATCGTCACACTCATCGCCGATCCCGTCCTTGTCAGTGTCCAGCTGGGCACTGTTAATGACGGTGGGGCAGTTGTCTGTGCTGTCCTGGTGGCCATCCCCGTCACTGCAGAAGGAAAGATTACGGATTAGCAGAGCCCGAAGCCTCCGCTCCCAGGCAGGAGTCTGGGTGGGCCGTCAGCAGGCTGGGTTTTATCAGACCCTATCAGGACCTTCCTTTGATAAGGCAGCCTCAGAAACAACTCCCCCGATTCCCCCCAGTCTCCTGAAAGAAGACAGCCACTTCCTGTTTGAAGATAAGAGTCTATTTCTGTGATGTGTGACTCGGGCTGCTGTCGCCTCTAAGGACTGCTGGATGACACCTCTCTCCGGGGGAGTGTGAATGTACATGTGACGGCAAGAGACGTGGAGGCACATGTGAGTCCTTGCTCAGGCATCAGTGAGCAGTGACCTCAGGCAGGGCGCTGGACCTGAGGGGTGCACAGTCTTTGTCTATAAGACAGTGACAAACACAGGGCCTGCCCCAAAGGGCAGCTTGGGGACCGAGTGATTCCATTTTGGCACCTGTCAGAAGCCTACCCTAAGCACCTGGCTCTAGGGTCAAGCCCTCTGGTGTTTTCTGTTATGTTGATGTTCATGATTCCCATCTGGTAACCCCATGAGGACTCAGACCTGAATGCCATGGGGAGGGTGGTGGAGAAGAGGGCCATTCTTTCCTCAGAAGTGGTTGTACCCCAGGAAGCTCACTCTCTGTCCACCTGACTTTTCTTCTTTCCAGGATGAAGGGCTACGGTGGCGGGGGTGTGGGGTGTGGGGGGGGTGGCAGCATGGGGGTGGGTGGGTAGTACAACTGCTCTGTCTCCGGGAGGACCATCCGAGTCTTCTGGAACCTTCCATGGCCACTAGGGCTCAGCGTGGCTTCTCTTCTCCCTCTGCTCCACTCAAGGCCTGGCCTGGCTTAGAAACTGCTCTTATACCTACCCTCTAGGTGAGGACACAGAGGGAAGCTCTTCTTTTCATAGGAGGGCAGAAGGGCCCCGGAGGAGTGAGTTCAACATGGACATTGGAATACTGAAGCCGAGAAAGCCCAATTTCTGCACTTCTCACAGCACAAGAGGGAGCCGGCTGGATCAGCACCAAGCACAGAACCCTGCCACAGCCCTGCCGCCTCTCTGGAGAAACAAGCAGTTCCTAACCCCCTCCCGGTGTGGCTCAAGATCATGGGAATTAAAATATGGCCGAATGAGTCATTTATTTTCGGCATATATCTAGAGGCTGGCGGGATAGGCTATTTTAGAAATGTCTATAGATGGTAATCGGAGTACATGATGACCCGCCACTGGGAACATTCTTGATGCACACAACACATCATTTAGTTGTCAGGGTGCCCGTCTACCTTCTGCTCTGAGAAATAGACAGCCAGTGTCAGACTGTGTCATGGACAGCCTCGCCTGTGCTGTGGTACCAATGACAGCCACCATCTTCCAAGAGTTGCCCAAGGGATGGCCCTGAGCTGGAGCTTCCCCTGTATTCTTTTGAGTTTTCACTTAGCCGAGAAGGTGTGGCAATTGTCTCCACTGTTCAGGTGAAGCAAAGGCTTCTGAGATATTGAGGAAACATTTGAGCTCACTTGGCTGGGAGGCACATGGCGGGAAGGACAGGGCATGAAGCAGACGGGACCTCGCAGGAGCCGTCCTGAGCAAGGTGGGGGATGGCGAGGTGTCTGACTCTGTAAGGCAACTAACTGAGTCTGCCGCCCAGTCACTAGAAGAAGAGCCATGTGGTGTCCTGCGCTGACT
The DNA here is from genome assembly GCA_902168325.1 of Peromyscus nudipes. Lineage (NCBI taxonomy): Eukaryota > Metazoa > Chordata > Mammalia > Rodentia > Cricetidae > Peromyscus > Peromyscus nudipes. The sequence goes on along the minus strand of CABHPH010157680.1, from coordinate 37,628 downwards.
TTGGGGAATCTTACCCATTCAGACCTGTCCTGACCACCTTTCCAAGAATCACCCGTGGAGGCAGGGGGATGAAATCTAGCTAGGTAGTAGAGTGCTTGGCTAGCAGGGGCAAGACCCTGGTTCAATCCACAGCAACTGAACGCAAATTCCCCAAGGTCCCCAAGGAGAGGAAGGGCCAGCGCCGGGGCGTGCAGCCGCCGAGGGCTGAGTGGTACTTGGCTGTGCTGCTTTTCCTGTGGCCCCCGACTCCAGCACCTACTCCATCCTCATCCTTTTCTGTTTTCTCTGTGGTGGTGCTGAGGAACCCACTCCTGGCTTTGCACATGCTAGGCGAATGTTTTATCATAAAGCTCTGTCCCCAGCTCTCCCCGGTCTTCATGTCAGACTCCATGTTGGGCTAGGAAGCATGGCAGAATGCGCTCCACAGAATAAATCCTCTCAAAGAAACAGAAAAGGCGCCAAGGACAAGAAAACAACAGTGATCTCTCAGCCAGCTCCTCTGTTCAGAGCGATGATGAACCTTTCCTGATGTGATAATAAAAGGGCTAACGTCCATTGAGTGCTAGCTATATAACAGAAACCACCAAACGCACCTTCCCTGGATTACGTCAATTCCACACCAGCCCCCGGGCTATATCTATAGTCACACTCCCATTTGTAGGAGGCACAGAGGGATTCGGTCATGAACGGCGGCACCTGGCTGCCTTACTCCAAAGCCCTCCTGCAAGACTCCCTGAGGTTACATCTCTTTCGCAGAAGAGCTCAAGTGCTGGGTGGAGCTGAAACCACCTTGCACTGTACTGCACAGTGGGAGATACAATGGCCTGGACCAAAGGTGGAACCACTGTCTCCCGGCAACCCGATTCATCCAGGGATCCTGGAGCGCGGTGCCAGCAAAAAGCTGACAATTCCCACTCTCCCCAGAACTCCCACCTGTTTCCCTGCAGCTGGGAGGCATGCCATACCTGTCCTGGTTGGTGTCGCAGGAGTCCCCGACCAGATCATTATCCACATCTGACTGCGAAGAGAGCAGAGCATGTTATTTACCGCTGGGGCCTGCAATGTATGGACTGTTCCCGAGAAGGCAAGCCTGGCCCATCATCACTGGGGTTCAGGAATTGTTTCTTGGGAAACATAAAGTGACATAAAGCTGCAAAAGGACACTACCATATTGGTGTAGGCACAATGCTGAATTTTCCAAAAAAAAGCCTTTTAAAATACCAAGCTTCATGGAGGGGCTGCCCACACACCAGATGAGCTGCTTGGGAAGGGCTCTGGGCGGCACAGTGGCCAGCAGAGACTGGGTGCGCTGGCTGGATTGGAAGGGAGCCAGCCACAGGCATGGGTCAAAAAGCACACCGACTCTGTGTTGCCTCGGCACTTTGGAGTTGAGACAGGACGAGGAGCGAGGCACAGTGGGTAACAAGGACTCTTTCTTTTCTGGGCTTCAGAAACAGACTGCTCACCATGCCCAAGGATCTAAGCAGCAGGTGTATGGACAGAGAAACAACATATCACTTACTGGACTTAATCTGCAATATCCATGCACAGACTTAGTAACTAAAGGGGCGGGTGATTAGGCTCATGTCCATCTTTTTATTTTCTTTGACAGTAGAAATGTGTTTGGGCCTCATTAAGCTTATGTTGCTAATGTCACCAGTGTTGTGTGGCTGTGAGGTGATTCCCAAGGGTCTCACGAGTCCCCATCCCGACTCAGGTGGCGCCCTCTTGTTCTGATTCCATTTTGTGTTTGCTTAGACAGTTCTCAGCCCTCTACCCGGAACCTTCTCTCAACAGGCACATCTGCCTTGGCCACACATTTGGGATTTCCACGTCCTTGACCAGGGTCCAGATGTATTAATCAAATTAAACTAAAATAACTAGAAAAAATATGAGTGAAAAAATAACTGGCATGTTTTATCTAAAATAATTACTATGCTCTGCCATGAATGGATGTTTCAAGGTTACTCTGACCCTCATCTAACTTTGACATAATTATGGTCTTTGTGGTTTTTGCCTTTCAAAACTTTGTATCCCTGAGCTTAGGCACCAAGAAACTTTTCAGAGGCACAAGCCTGCTCTCGGTCGGGCCATCAGTAAAAAAGGACTCAAAACCTTTCATTGGCTTGACCAGCATGGCTGTCAATAAGTATCTCGTATGGATCATTTTGGTCCCATCATTCTCAGGCCTAATCTATGTCATTTCCCCACTGGAGCCTCGATACCACAGCAAAGAACGGCCAACAGCTTGGCTGGGTTTTTCCAGATGTTGATCGTTAGGGAATCTTTTTTTAAATTTATTTATTTATTATGTATACAGTGTTCTGTCTGCATGTATGCCTGCAGGCCAGAAGATGGCGCCAGATCTCACTACAGATGGTTGTGAGCCATCATGTGGTTGCTGGGAATTGAACTCAAGACCTCTGGAAGGACAGTCAGTGCTCTTAACCTCTGAGCCGTCTCTCCAGCCCTCATTAGGGAATCTTTACGTGCGGGAGTTCAATCCACTGTGTGAACTGTCTTACCTGGTTAGGGTTACTGACGTCGGGACAGCTATCACAAGCATCTCCAACACCATCACCATCCCGATCCCGCTGGTCACGGTTGGGAACTCTGGGGCAGTTGTCTAAAATGTTTTTTATTCCTGCAAGAAAAGAATACTACCATGGGCCGGGAGACTGCCATAGGAAAAAACATAGAGACTTCTAGCTGCTGAGAGGCCAGGCTGTGGTCACTTATTCCTGCCAGGCCATTGTTACATTGCTGTCCTTAGTAGTATCTGGAGGTGACCTCGAGGAAAGGCTTCTGTGACACTCAGATCTGAACAGCTCTCTAAGGCAACTAACCAGTGAACTCTAGTTTGTCTAAGTTTGTTAAGGGATGTGGCAGCATCCAGAGAAGGAGGCCATGATGACTGGGTGGGCTGACCCAGCAAAGGAGGACTCTGTAAGTCTCTAAATTTGAATGGAGACAAAAGACCTTTGGGCAGTGGTATATAGGAGTTGAGCCTGGGCCTATTGAATCCCTGTCTCCCAATTTCATGTTCAACGACATTTGAAATCAACAGAGAAGGGAGTAAGATTGTAGAAATGGACACATGCTACAGGTTAGGCTACTTTATCGACTGGTTTATCAGCATACCACCGCAGTGAAGTTGTCACTTAAGCTCAGGTAGGTCTATGCTTTAGGAGAGAGGTGCGGATATTCTGGAGGAGTGAATGTGTGTGTTTGAGGGGGTAGCATTTTTAAAAGGAGGTTCTTCCAATGGTGTGGTATGTTTTCAGAAACTCAGATCCTAGGCTGCCTTTTAATGATCGTTGTTTGTCATATGCTATGGACATCATATTGAATAAAATGTCCTTCCTCAAGCTCTGTGAGGCTTCAGAGCTGCCCATGGCATGGGACCTCAGATGGCATGGGACCTCACTCTACCCTGTGGTAGAGTCCCAGAGCTTGGCAGTACAGCCACCATGACATTCCAGCCCTGCCCAGAGCAGGCAGGGGCTGGCCACATCTTCCTGGTCTGCATTCAGGAGGAGCCTGTCCCCAGGGTATAGTGTCTGATCCTTGTAGCCTGCTTTCTTGGATCTCCAGCCCCCAAATCATGACACAGAGACTTAGTATTAGCTATGAATGCTTGGCCTTAGTTTAGGCTTGTCCCATTAGCTCTTAGAACTTACGTTAACCTGTTTTCCTTCATCTACGTTTTGCCTCGGGGCTTTTTACCTTTCATTCCTGTATGTCCTACTGTCCTGCTTCCTTCATGTCTGTCTGTCTGGCCCTGGATGCCTCCCTTTCTTTCTCCCTCTTTCTTTCTTCTCTCAGGAGCCTAGATTCCTCCTCCTACTTATTCTCTCTGCCCGCCAGCGCCCCCCCCCTCCCCATCCCTTTCTGCCTAGCCATTGGCCATTCAGCTTTTTATTAGACAATCAGGTGCCTCAGGCAGGCAAGGTGAAACAGATGCAGCACATCTTTACACAGTTAAACAAATGCAGCACAAACAAATGTAACACATCATTACATAGTTAAAGTCATATTCCACAACAGACCTTACTCAGTTCTCCATTCCCAAGTCTCTCCTAAGGTAAGGGATGGGGTGGGGTGGGGGAGGAGCCAGAAGGCAGAGGCCCTGTAGACACAGCCCTGACAAGGCGCTGGTAGAAGGCACTCTCTCAGAGTTCCTGCCAATAGTATAGCGTAGCAGAGACATCTAGGGGAACTCGGCCACCAGATATAGAGAGAGTCCGCTAGAGGGGGCGTTCCTGACTCAGCATGTCTGTCCCCACTCTTGGTGAGGTCAAAAGGACAAAGGAAATGAAAGGCTGAGCAAAACAAACCTACCATCTCCATCCATGTCATCATCACAGGCATCTCCTTTTCCATCCCCATCAGTGTCCCTCTGGTCATTATTCAGGACAGTCCGGCAGTTGTCACAGGCATCCCCAAAGATATCTTTATCACTGTTCCTTTGGTCTACATTGTGAGTCAGGACACAGTTGTCCTAAATGGCGAGAAGGTGGGACACTTGCTCAGACTTACTTATGCCTGCCTCGCTGCTGTGGCTGCCCAGGTCTGTCTGTTTTATATTTTAAACACCTGTGACTCTTACAGGCCAAGCTGCAATGCTGTGGGAACATGGGCATGGAGACTAAGGTTTGAGATGGTTCATCTCAGTGACTGGCTTCATAGGCTCTCTTCCACAATCCCTCCCTGGTGTGCTGCAGTGTGTGCACACTCTCTCCACAAAGCTGGTACCTGCTCATTCAGGATCCCATCTCCATCAGCATCCTCATCACAGGCATCTCCGATGCCGTCTCCATCTGCATCTTCTTGGCCAGAGTTTGGCACATACTTGCAGTTATCCTGATGGGGGAAACAGCTCAGAGTCATGTCCTATCCATCTGTCTCATGTCAAAAAGTATTTCTGACCTCAAGACTGAGTGTGGCTGCCTGGCTTAGCTAGTGGCTGTTTTCTTTGCTTCGTTTGAGATGCAGCTACTTAAAAACTTTTAGGTGGACCCAGTAGAACCTCCCCAAAGCCCTATAAGACCTGATTTTGGAAGTCCACAGGGTATTTCTTTTCCTGCTTGTTCTCCTTACCTTCTTGCAGTTCCTAGCAGAGCACGGCAATTCTTCATCGGGGTAACTGTCAATGTCCACATCCTTTCCACAGACATAGCCGTCACCAGCCCAACCAACACCACACTGCAAAGGGAGAGTCCGTTAGAGGTCTGGGAAAACAGCCCCCAAGGAGGCAGGTGACCAACTTGGTCTCTGCTCCTGTGTGAGGGTCCCCAGGGGGAAGATCCAGGAGCCTCACATCCTGGGTGGGTGAGATTTAACAATTCAGTGCGCCAAGCATCTCAGAACTAGGAGAGGGAGGCAGGAGGATTAGACTCTGTTCAAGGTCATCCTCGATAAACAGTGAGTTAAGAGCCAGCCTAGGCCATCTGAGGTTCTGTCCCCCACAAACCAAACCAGGGCTGAAAAGATGCCTCAGTCTAGTAAGGTGCTTGTTGGACAAGCATGAGGACCTGATTTTGGGTCCCCAGCACCCATGGAAAAAAGGCTGGGCACAGCAGCTCATGTCCATGATTCCCGAGCCTCCCTAGGGGCTGCTGGCCAGATAGTCTTGTGTAATCAGTGAGCTCCAGATTCTGTAGATACTCTGCCTCAAAAGGATATGGTAAGGAGGAATAAAGTAAAACTCCTGGCCTCATTTGTGTGCATGCAAACCACCCACACACAAACTAACAAAACAAGAAAAACGCAAAACAATTTATAGCTGTGTGGGAATAGACAAGGATTTTCAACTCCAAAGGCTCAAAGGGAGATGGATAGAGAATGCTCCCTATGGCTCCTGTTCCCATGGCTCAGACAAGCAAAGGCAACCCACTCTCATGTACACACTCAGAGATGGTCTGTGCACAGCCAAGCAGATACACAGTCCTTCTCTTTTGTCTGCTTGTTCAGTTGGCTGCACACATTTAGGTGTATAGACTCTTCTGCAGCTTAAAAAACAGGATGACATTTTCTTTTGGTGTTTTCTTTGTATCTCTTCCTGGATATCCATGGTATTCTTTTTAGTGGCCACAGATCTATTAGCGATAAGGTTGCACAGGATGTACCTCGGTTGACTCAATTGATTTTCTACCTGGGGTTGTCAGGTTTCTAACAGCTTTGATATGGCTGACAATGTTGCCTCAAATCATTTCAGTACCTTTGTCCTTCTGGGTGTACTAGGTTAGCTCCTGGCATACTGGGTTCAAACATTTATTATCAATATAATGTGTATAGGTGTGCTCCTGAGAAGATGTATGTGTACCATGCATGTGCAGGTGCCCTTACAGGCCAGAAGAGGGCGTCGGATCCCCTGGAACTGTAGTTACAGGGAGTTGTGAGTCACACAGGAGTGCTGAAAATTTAACTCAGGTCTTCTGAAAGAACAGCAAGTGCTCGTAACAGCTGAGCCATCTTTCCAGTTCCTAAGGTGTTCCTAGTTTGGGGTTGTGATCAAAGTGTCCACCTGACTGTCCAATTCATCTCCTCCCCCCCTCCCCCCAAAATAAAGGCTGAGTGGGGAGGGCGGCTGCAGCATTTATCACTTTCGAGCCACAGTCTTGTATCTGAATTAGTTCTTTTGGGTCAATTTCCACCCAAAGAGGGAAACTTTAAGGTACTTTATCTCTATTCACACCCCTTTCTTTAAACAGAGGTGGTCCCCACTGGTGTGGTCATTGCTGGCTCTGTGTACCTTCCCCTCTGATACGTCGTCCCCTAGAGCACCCTGCTGCCCAGAAAGCCGACAGTAATCCTCACTACCAGCAGTTCAAGTGGGAAGTAACAATTTTATTTCAGTCTTTAAAATTACATTTACAATGTTGCATGAAAGGAAGGAAGATTAAAAGTGTGTGTGTGTGTGTGTGTGTGTGTGTGTGTGTGTGTGTGTTTGGTTGGTAGAGGGTACCTTTACCTGCTGAGTCATTTCTCTGGCCTATCTGCCAACAGTTTTTCTAAAGTGGTTTTCCCCAGCCATTTTCTCCAGTCCTTAAGAAGACACTGCAAGGTCAACATTGTCCCTTTCATGCAAGAGTCACAGGAGCTCAACCTGGGTCAGCGCCTTGCCCAAGCTCTCAGAGTTGGGAGCTCAGGCCTGTCCCCTTCTGGCTTTGACCCCGTGCCTTTGGTTAATGTACACTTTTGAGTTCTCCCTTGCATGTCCAAGGCGCCCCAGAGACAGGATGGTGATTCACCAAAATAGAGGGAACCCTTCTTAAAAGCTCTCGGGTGTGAGGTGGGGCCTGAGAATCAGCTCTGGTGCGGGGTGTGGGGCTTGGGGTTAGGGGTGAGGGAGGTGGGGGTGAGGGATGAGGGAGGTGGTCAGGGTCGTGGGGGCAGGTGGGGCGGGGAAGGACAAGAAGAGGAAGAGAAAAAGAGGAGACAGCACTCAGAAAGCCTGGGAGCCACCAAAGCAGGGGCAGAAAAGCAGACCTGGGACCAGAGCTGACTGGAGAAAGCTGGAGTCAGGACCAGCAGCAAGGAACAAATCTCTGGGAAATTTTCTGGCTTCTCAATAGCAGTAAGGTGTTTTCCGGCCAGTAACATCCCTGGCGCCCCTACCTACCTGTCCCTCCCCTCTGCTTTCCCTGTACAGCCTGAGTCACCCCTATCCCCGCACCCCAGAGGCCCCTCCCCAGAGCCCCGTCCCACTCAAGGGCTTCCGCAGCGCAAGGCCTGGAAAGTTCAGCTGTGGGTCCGGTCCTCCGCTCATTTTAATGAGGAAAAAATTTCCTCTAGGAACAAATACATTTTTAATGAGCCATTTTCTGGCAGATTAAATTATTTTAGTAGTCACACCGAGTTTATTAATCCTTTACCATCTGTCGTTGTGCCTTATTATGAATTCAAAAACATATTAAGAGCCCCATCACCCACCATCCCGGAGGAGCCATCAATTTGTTCGCAGAAAATGAGAATTTAAGCACAGATATATACTTGCTTTTCAATGACTCTAAAAAAAAGTATATGTGTGTAATAACATGCCCAACCATCAGGATTGGGGGAAAGCTTAGTTCTCTTTCTCTCTCTGACACATCACATTCTCTAGACCTTGCTCTAGACTACTGGTACTACCATGAATGGCTGACTTTATTACACTTAAAAAAATTTTTTTCAGTCTTATTTTCCAAATTGAAATGTGATAAAATGACTAAGAAAAAGTTTCCAGCCAGAAAGATAAAGAAGTGTAAATTTGAAGAATGTGATGGGGATATTTTTTTTTTAAACAGGGTCTCACTGTGGCTGGCCTGGAACGAACTCTATGACGAAGAGTGTGTGTAGACCAGGCTGGCCTTAAACTCACAGAGATCGACCTGCCTCTACCCCCCAAGTGCTGGCATTACGGGGATGCCACCACACTTGCCCCTGTCCCTGGAGGGGAAATTTTTACACTGCTCAGAGGGGATCACCATGGTCACTGCACCACAGACCGAAGCTTTCCTACTGTGTGCCTGGAGCCCCAAAACAGAAAAAGAAGTGAGCTAGCTACCCAAGGCAGCCGAGATGCTAGTCCCTGAGCTCCCTGAGGACTCTGGTCCTGGCTTTGGGATTGGTTGATGGGAAGAGAGTTCTTTAAAGAGGGCTCAGGTAAGAGCAGGAAACCAGAGCTGGGAATGGATAGAGAGACTGACCATTCACTGAGCTGTGCCCAAGCAGGGTCGAGAGGGCCACAGAGAAGGTGCCACCCACCCATGGGTGACAGATTTCCCAGTTTCTATCTCTACACTCCCACCCAGTCCCAGAGTATGAGGCCACATTAACACTGGACATCTCAAGGGTGAGGACAGTTATGACTAACAATGGGTACGCCATAAAGTATAAACAGTGACAGAGCAGGAGGGGAGGGAGGATCTCCCACCTCTCAGCTGTTGGCATTTTAGGCAAAATTTCCACAGAAGGCCATAGGAAGTTGGTGTCCCATAGGGGTTCCACCATCCAGGTACCCAAGTGGCTGGCTGCTCCTCAGCCAAGAGGTAGAGAAAGGGAGAGATCAAGGTCGGATGTGCCTCAGACTGTCGCTCAGAAACCTCACTGAGCCAGTTATATTCTGTGCTGGTCTGGGCTACAACGTTTAAGTTTTGGCACACTTTGACCCTGAAGCGAGTAGAGACTGGGGGAGGGTTGTGCTTAAAAAGGAAGAGGAAAAACGGTCAAGCGAACCAAGAGCTTACCACACAGGTCACATCCCCCTGCCTCTCCTCAATGCACTGCGCGTTCACGCTGCACGGGTTCAGCTCCGGGTTCCTGCAGTTTCTGTCGGTCTTACACCCCCGGGTCTGGTCACCGGTGTACCCCGGTTTGCAAGGCCCGCAGCGATACGATCCCTACCAGGGGCAAAGATGAGATGGTAAGCCAGAGCTGGGCAAAGGCCATCTGTCTCCACTCGGTGGTTCGAGGACCGAGCCTAACGACCCACAGCTCTCTGCGCACATGAGTGTCTCATAACCTCCTGGGCATGTTGGCGAACCTGCCACCAGGTGGGAAGCTGCAACCTGACACACAGCCATTAGAGAGCCAGGACTGGCGGTGGAGAAGGCAGGATGGTATCCAGCGGTGTTCTGACTTAACAGGGGGAAAGGCTGAAGGTTGCAGCGAGGTCCTGGGAGGCAGAATGACAAGTTTACTCTGGGGGTAGGGAAGTGGCCTGCCTAAAAAGTTAGGTGAAAAGTAACAGTTCCTTTGGCTTTTATTCACACAGAGACTCGGTGATGGCTTGCCCTGAGAGGTTCTGCTGAGGTAGGTTACCTGGGAAGGAGCAAAGAAGCTCCACAGAGCATTTCACAGGCTAGGGAGGACACCTGATTTTTTAAAAAGTTGAAATATCAATACAGATAGTCTTCAGAGGTTTTTTTAAAATATTAATTTATTTCACGTGTATGAATATTTTGCCTGCATATTTGCATGTACACCAAAGGTGTGCCTTGTGCTTCCAGAGGCCAGAAGAGGGTGTCAGGGCCTCTGGAACTGGAGCTGCAGATTGTTAGCCTCCGTGTGGATGCTGGGAACTGAACCCTGGTCCTCTGTGGGAGCAGCAAGTGCTCTTAACCCCTGAGCCATTTTTCAGCCCCTCAAAGTGTTTTTGCTCATTAGACATTTTCCGTTTTATTGAGATTCAACTAGCAAATAAAATTATATATATATATATACATACACACAGACATATCTATGTCTATGTCTATATCTATATCTATCTATCTATCTATCTATCTATCTATCTATCTATCTATCTATCTATCTAT
>CABHPH010157680.1:0-27320 GCA_902168325.1 Peromyscus nudipes | reverse complement strand
TATCTATCTATCTATCTATCTATCTATCTATCTATCTATCTATCTATGGGATTTTTTGTTGGGGGGAACGTAGGGTGGGTACAGGTGCCATGAAGTGTGTGTGGAAGTCAAGGACAACTTGTGGGAGTCAGTTTTCTCCTTTCACCAGGTAGGCCCCAGGAATTGAACACAGGATGCTAGGCTTGGCAGCAAGCACCTTTACCTGCCAAGCCATCTCACTGGCCCAGAAGTTGTGCATACTTAAACTATTCAGTCAGATAAAACCGACATTGTGAAATAATCACCACAGTTAATTTATACAGCACAGCTATCACCTCATTGCAATGACCTTTCTTTGCTTTGTTTTTAGGCAAAGCATCACTTTATAGTCCAGGCTTGTCTGGAACTCACCAGGTATCACAGACCCGTCTTGAACTTGGGGTGAACTTGCCGCCTCAGCCCCCTGAGGGCTGGTATTACAGATGTGACCTTCCCGCTTTTGTTTTGAATGCTTGCTTCTAATTACACATCTAATACCCCACTTGTTAAGCATGGGTCCCCACACTTGCACGACAGTACCCCAGAGGGTTTCGTCCACAAAGCTTAACTGATTGGCTGATTTACAGTTGGATGATGTTAGTCACTCTTGACTGGCAATGCCAATGCCCTTTGCCAGGGATTTTTAAAATAATCTGTTAGTTCCTTGGACATGCCGCCAACTCCTTCCTTTTCATGGCCTCTGCTCTTTTCCTCTTGCCTACTCCTTCATCTTGGGGTTCTCTGGAGTTCGATGCTATTGCACTGTTCCATCTTTCATCTTCACACAGCGAATAGAAACTTCCAGAAATAAAGCTTATGCCGGAGTATTTAAATTACAGACTTCCCTAAGTGTTAAGCATTTAAATTCCATGCAAATGGCTTTTTGAAAAGGTTTCTTTAAAAAAAAATAAATAATAAAAACTACTGTTTGATGATCCTGTAGTCACCAATAAAACACTGAACCATTAACAGAACCTAATAGGCTCTTCAGTCGGGCATGATGTTGAGTTTCCCCATCAATTTCACTGGATTTGGAATCCCTTAAGAGACCCAGATTTTGGTGGATAGTGTGAAGCATTTCCAGAAAGGTTTAACTAAGAAAGGAAGCTTCAGTCTGAGCCTCAGGGGTGCCATCCAGTAACAGGGCAAGAGGAGAGAGCTCCTTGAGGACCAGCATTCTTCCATCTTTGCTGACTGACTGCCTGTGGGCACACAGTGACCAGCTGCCCCACTCTACAGAAGAGCCTTTATCTCTGCCATCCCTTCCCTGCCACAGTGGACTAGGAGCCCAAAGGAGCATTTCCTTCCTTAACTGTGTTTCGACTACTAACTTTTTCCACAGTGATGAGAACAGGAACAAATTTAGATGGCAAGATAATCATCAAAGAACAAAAAAATATTGACAGAGGGTAAAGAACTTGCTTTTTAATATAAAAATGAATTATAAAATAACTACCACAGTAAACACGCTTCCAACACAGACTTTTGCCCTCACTCTGCCAATCAAATGTTATATATGCATACGGTCTGCGTGTTTGGAGTTATAATCTACACACACACACACATACGCGCGCACACACACACACACACACACACACACACACACACACACACACCTGCTTCTGAACCTGGCTCTGCTTCGATAGAAAAGCTGTGAGAAATACTTACCAAAGTGTTGATGCAGATGGAATTCAGAACACACGCTCCATTTCGACACTCATCGACATCAGTGCACACCTAGGCATGAAAGTTCAAAGACATTTCAGACCCGCTGCTTAAACGGAGAGGTAAATGGATTTTCCTGTCTCGCCATGTTGAGGTGAAGACACACGGAATTTCAGGTAGGGTGTCGAGGGAGGAGGATTTTAGCTCTCTAGGCATTTGTGCACTTCATCTAACTGCAGATGTTAACTGTCCTCACGAAGTTTAAAGCCGTTCAGGGGAGACGACATGCGTAACTTATCTACTCCATAACCTTGCATCAGGAAAACCCTTCCCTTCCCGCTCGATACCCAACGTGCTTCTGAGGATTCCTATCTTTCTGCAGTTCTGGAAAGTTCTCAGCTTCTCTCCAGTTTTGTTATTTCTAGTCCTTCTTTGGATCCACCGTCAGATAAAGCATGGGCGTTCTCATAAGAGTTCCTCTCGCTCGTTTCGGGTGTCTTTGCCAAATCCCGAGATGTGTTCTCAGGGTCACCTCTCAGCTAATAAACTGCGAGTCAGCGGTGTCGAATCTGTTCCGCCCATTGACTGAGTTTTAAAAAACTCTTTTTACTGTATATTAATTATGCATAATAATGCGTTTCACTGTGACATTTTCATACATGTGTCCTCTATTGAGCTCTTAAGTTCAGTGGTTATACTTTTAATTGGTAATACCCTTTTTCCCTTTCCTAAAAAAAGATTTTTATTGAGCTTTTTGTTTATGTATTTTTAAATGTTTTTGATGTAAATAGAATTACACTACTTTCCTCCCTTTCCTCCCTCCACCCCCTCTAAGGTTCCCTCCCTTGAACCCTCCCCTACTCAAGTTGATAGCCTCTTTTTCTTTGATTGCATTTGTTACAAGCACATATATGTATGTATATGCATAAGTATACATAAATAACTCCTGTGTCTGTGTCTACAGCTCAGAGAAATTTGAGGAGAGGGGATGGAAACACGGCAAGAGTCGGAATACTAGGAAGTCTTCTGTGCAAACAGTTTCTCCTAGAAACGGCTGCATAAACAAGATCAGATCAGCAGCAGTAGCTATGGCTGTATTAACGTGGAAGGGAGGAAGTTCCGTGGGGTCCTACCCCTAGACAAAGGACTACAGGCCACTGCTGACTGCTGGGAGAAGGAGAATTGCTTCACCCAGGCATGAGCCCCATGACTGACTGTCCAGTGCAGAGCGGTCGGCCTTGAAACCACGTGTACACACATTGATAATAGTTTTATTTGGATACCTTTTACACTTGTCTGTTTTCCCCTAACAGTACCCTTCTCTTTAATCACAGCACTGACCCTTTATATTCACTTTATGTTTACCCTGTTTTCCTCATCAGTTTCTGCATAGTAGCCCTGGTTTTGCCTGTCAGCCAGATCCTGCTGGTCCTGATGTTGGGCACTTGTGTGTCTTGGACTGGCCGCCGTTCTGTGATGTTACTGCGTCAGGAAGGTTTATGCTCATAGCTACGTTGTCTACTAATAGCTGTTTTACTGGTTGCCCAGACTTGGAGTTTTTCTAACTGTAAACAGTGTAAACTTGGTGTTGGACTGTGTGGTAGTCAATTTTCTCTGTTGTCAACCATGTCCCGAAGCTGATGTCAAATGCTCTTGCACATTGACCCCTCGCTCCTCACATCCATGAGCTGATGGGGCACTGACATCCCTCTACAGCTCTGGAAACACTGCCTTCTTTGATTTCTACTGAACCTGGCGATTCATTAAAATTTATCATAAAATTTTATCAAAGTGACTCTTTCATACACACATATAGTTAGGGTTAGAGATTCATATATATGTGTGTGTGTGTATAAATATTCATATATGTATTGGGGAGTGTCCCTTACTAGCTTATATCAAGCATGGTATATGGCATTTTGTCTATTCTCCTTGGCTTAGTCTGAGAGATTTTGTTCTTGGAAGAGAAGCAAAGCTCGGCTCATTACCCTCTTGGCTCCTTGGCATCCCCATGTCCAGTTTGCTTTCTTTTTCTAGCCTGAAAAATGATGCCCTCCAGAATCCTGTGATAAGCAGCAAGGAAATAATGACCCCCTTGCCCTTCTTCAAAGCTAATCATTTCCCTAAGGTAGTAAAATATATTTATAGACCAACCACTTTTAAGGGCTGAAAACATCAAAAAGTATTTCACAGTCAGTCAGTTAAATAATGACCAGATATAGTAGAACATTTGGAGATAAATGGAGACTGTCATGCCATACTGAGGTGCTTTCTGGCAATTTATAGCTTATATAAGAAAAAGGGTAGGCTTCCTCGGGGGATTCTCTCCACTCTTCAAACCCTCTCATCTTAAAACGGCTTCTGATTGGCAACAACGGCTCTGTAAAGTGATCTAATTTCCCGGAGTTTTTATTTGCCTCTCCAGTTCTCAATTTATTCCGCAGGACAAGATGTCCAAAGGCTATCAACAAAGTAAGTTTGAAATTACACTGCACATCTGCTATCCCACATTTACTGCTTTCCTAGCAATGCTCTATTACCTCAACTTTAACAGCTTCGTCTTTCTAGACTTTAGGGACATAGGCCCTCAGAAATGAGTCAAAAATCTTCCCTGTTGGCTCACCATATACCACGGTATGCCGCCAGGCCCTGGCTGCTCAAGGTGGTAAAGGGTTATGCTGAGAACCTGGGGGATTGTCTGAAATGAAAAAGGAATAAAGCCACCATTTCTTCTCACCTGCTTGTTTGTCTTAGCAAAGTTGACTCCAACACCCTGCACCATGGGCCCCGTGAACCCTACTGGGCAGGCCTCACATCTGTAGCCTGGAGCCAAGTTCACACAGCGCACACCTGGGTAGCAGGGATGGTATTTGCACTGGGGAAAGAAAATGTTTAATCTTTAGTTCCATGGGGAAAATAACTTGGAACTTTCCATAGTCTATTTGCACATGCTAATTTGTTCCTTTATATTCTGGGAGCAAAAAAAAATGACAAAAGGAAATTAAAAATTTCAATTTCATAGTGACATGTTGAATCCCTGATTCATTCAGTTTGGGTTGCCCTGTTACAGACTATGTTACAGACAATGCTCTGTCAACATCAAAACAGTCTTTAGCCAGTCTGCCTCTGGGTGTGACAAGCCCCCCAGCATTCCAACAACTCTCTTTGAAAGGCCTGTGTCTCTGTGCCCATTGCCAGGGGGCTTTCAAATGACTCCTAGAGCGTCTGGGACCCTTTCATGGAAAGACCTTGGGAAAACTGAAGCAGGGCAGGAGTTTCTACAGCTGGACAGCATCCTTCAGTGAGGACCTGCCTCTCTGCCCTGTCCAGTCCAGGACTATTCAAGGCCACCTAAAAGATGCAGCCTACAAGATGGGTTCTGATATCTATTTTTTTTTAAAGTTAACTAATGTAAAAAACATGAGCATTTCCTGTCTGTTCAAAAAGGAGGAAAATTCCAGCTCACAGATGAAAACCAGATACAGTTCTGTAGAACATGTGCAGTATCAATTCTCCAGCTCAGGGAATCCTAGAGACCAGCTTAACTTCATACTGCTTGGGGAGGTAGACAGCCAAGCTGATATTAGCCTGCAGGGCCCACATGAGAGGTGTCTCCCCTCAACTTCTCTGTTCAGCCTTCTTCTTGCTGGTGCAGGGAAAGGCACATTTTGGGGCAGCTTTGCTGCCAGCTATGGACACCGTTACTTGACCAGAGTCAGACTGGATGACGGTCCTGCTAGTTTCCGTTTAAAGCTCTGCCTGTACCGCCTGCATGCTCCCGTTGACTTCATTGGTGGGAGCTTGGGCTACGCGCAAGCCTCCCTAACAGAGATGCTTGGTGTGAGACTCCCTCTGCTCTTCTATTTTAAAAAGCTCAAAGGAAGCTGGAACTTCTGGACCAAGGACCCTTATACCGAGCCTTACTCCCCACATGAGCACATTTCTCATTTAGATTGCTTCAGAGAAATGATCAACACAGATGTTGGAGCGGGAAGTAGAAAGTACAGCAACGTAGCAAGGTAGCCAGGAGAAAAAGCTAGAAACACACAGAAAAGTAACAACCATGGCCACCGTTGTGCTGCGCCTTCCTGCTGCCACTCACTGGCCTCAGGGACTCCAAGCATCTACAAGGAAGCAGTTCTTTGGCGCTCGAGGACAACTACAGCATGGCCTCTTGTGCCAGAGGGGCAAGGAAGAGACCTGGAGAGCCCTACTCTGTCCAGCCAAGCATTACCTCATCCACATCAGAACAGGTGATTCCATTCCCTGTGTAACCATCCGGGCAGGGTCCACACTGGAAGCCATCCCTGGTGTCTGTGCATCTGACGCCTCGGAAGCAAGGGTTGGAGTCACACCGGCGTGGTGGGCGAGTTGGGGGTGCTGGAGGAGCTATGGGCACTAGTGTGTTTGGGGTTGGGGACTGAAAGCTGAGAGGACCTGGAAAGCAAGACCAGTTCCATCCATAGGTTTATTAACTCATTCGGAATATGTAGGATAAAAAAATGAAATTTGGCTTCCTCATGAACTGCCCTCCCTCCCCGCCCTCGCCCCCGCCCCCACCCCCACATCAATTCCTGTGCAGAATGACCAGAAGCTGCCGTCATGTGGCCTCACTTCAGATCCTCAGTCAGTCTGCACTGCCCCACCCAGAACGAGCCGGTCACCACAGAAGGGCTTACCACAAGCCTGGCATTCAGCAATTGTGTTCCGCAAAAACGATGTTTCCTTGACCTTTAGAAACAGAAGGAAAAGATTGCAAAGGAATACTTGATATAAACCAAAATGAAAGCATCCTTGTATGACCGGCCAAGAAAGGTTGCCACAGCACTCAAAGAGCCTGTGATGGCTCCCCCACTGCCTTGGCCATGGAGGTTCACGGCAAGCATGCCCCCCTTTTCTCCTCAGGCTGGTGGGCTGTGTGGAGCCATGTGAGGTGTGGCTCGGGGCTAAGTCCCTCCCTGTCTGTGAGGGCCTGCCCCTCCACCCGCCAGCAGAGAAGGTTCCGCCATAATGCTCAGACTTGACTAGCGATGGGCTCTGTTCCTCACCTGCTGCCTCAGAAGATCCTTCACCTCTCCAAGGAGTTGGTTTAACTGTGTCATTTGACCCAAGAACTGTCGATTGAAGTCTCCTGTAAGAAGAGCCAAAGGTAAGGAAGACTCAGCCAGTGCCACTTGGTTCTGCAGGACTAGGGGTCAAGGGCCTGGCACATGCTCTGCAAGCACTCTACCACTAAGTTACATCTCTAGTCCATGGCCTTTCTGAGACAGGGACTTATGTATAGCCCAAGCTGGTGTCAAACTGGCAATCCTCCTGCCTCAGCTTCCTGAGTGCTGGGAATACAGGCATGTGCCTCCATGTCTGGTTGATGACAGTCATTTATTTCTAAGTGATTCAGAATGAAATGGCTCCCTAGACAATCACTATGATGAGATTATTAAACACCCAACGGTACCTGAATTCAGCTTAGGGTAATTTATCTAATTCGTCTAACAAAATAATGTGACTAATGCTGCTGGTCAGTTAGTCCAAATTTATAAAAATAAAAGGCAGTGGAAAGATCCCTTGGTCTGGGCTTTGTCCAAGAGCCCGATTTGTTCCAATGCATTCTCTGGGGCTGCTGTGCTGCCAACAAACATCTGGGTTAGGGGACCCAGCCCCTTTGGGAGCCTTGACATGTGTCTGTGTTGATGAGCGTGTGCTCACTGCCCAAGAGCTCACACCTGTGCTTGTGGTAGCCAGTGGCTCACTCTGCTGCAGGAAACAGTCTTGTAGGCTGGCCACCTGGAACAGCGAGCCCCGTACCACCAGCTTCAGCTCTTCCAAGAAGTCCTGGGAGGAAAAAAAAAAAAAATCAAACAACGGCATGCATACCGGATATCACTGCCGCTGTTCAAAAGCCAATGTGCTAGCAGAACCACACTTTTCAGAACAGAGCAGTCCCGTGTGCGTGGACACAGGCGCTTATGTAATCTCTGTAGGTTCACATTTGTCCTTGAGCCTGTGTGCCCCACCTTTTGGACGAAGCAAATGTGAAAGTAGCCAGTTGCCTAGGCAAACTCTGGCATCTGAACGGGTGTTTTCCATCACAGTAAACAAGCTATTCTGTGGCAGGAACCTCTCAAGGACTGTCTGGATTTTGCTTATGGAGTTTAGATTGCAATAAAATAACGATTCAGTTTGAAGCAGTGTTGCTCTTAGGGTGCCTTGGCTCCAGGTTGTTACAACAAGCTTCTGATTTTCTTGGGCCACAGGAATGAGTAATGTTATATTCTGTGATCATCAGGTACTTGTCACCATGTGTTATATTCTGTGATCATCAGGTACTTGTCACCATGTGTTATATTCTGTGATCATCAGGTACTTGTCACCATGTGTTATATTCTGTGATCATCAGGTACTTGTCACTGTGTTGTCACATTTCTTTTGTCGGTCTCTCCTTGATGGTCACAAAGTCAGTCTCCTGACTCTTTCATCTTGTGCTCATCGATATGATGACAGAAAGTCCATGTTAGCTTCTAATGTGACACGATCATCGTTATTTTAGAAATTAAGCATCTGCAGAGGAATTCTGGCTTTAAATTTTGTCAAGATTTATTCAACCCAGTAACAAGTTTTGTGTTGGATGTCAGACTGTGTGGTCCAGGGAGGCAGGATTTCAGGTAGTTCTGATTTCTATGGTTCCTAAATGTCTACAACAAGTCAGTTTTCTGACTAACTGATAGTATGTGGCCATGAAGACCAGGGTTCTAAGGTCCCTGGGACGGTCTAAGAAGGCAGAACTTTTGAGAAAATTCAGAGTATAGCTTGTGGTGACCTGTGGTGCTGAGCCCTGACTTTAGCATCTGATTTGATTATAGACATCAATTTCTAAAACGCTCAGTGGTAGAACTTCTAACTGTCATTCACTGTTGGGTGATTTGGGGACCTTGGAAATGAAGTCAATCATATCTTTCTAGCCATTAGTTGCCATCTCCATATGAATTAAAAAAAATCTCTTTATAACTTCCTAAAAATCAAAACAAAACCCAAATGCCTCCTAGATTTCAACTTTCTTGGAATTTCTGCTTAACAGTGCTTCCCAGTACACACTGACAAGAGTGCTAAGGTCAGTTTTAGAGTTTCCGTATCACTATCTAAAACGACACCACAGTCCTGCTAGTGATGGAAACCGTCGCTTCTCCCCTGCCTCCTTGTAGGGTGGGCATAGACAGCTTGCGACTAAAGCACATATAATAAAACAACCACACAGAAATAGAGAATGAGCATGGAGGCCCAGGAGACCACAGCATTGATGTTGACGCTCTACCTGATAAAACTCAAGAGCTGCGACCAGATATAAATGATCACAAAGGACAAAAACTACCCCCGAGTTCTTCATAGGAATCAAAGCATCTCACAATAAACAAAACAAAAAGAAACGTGACGGTTTCCATAGCAGCTCCGGTGATAGGACAATGAAAAACTCCCACCAACATGGCATAAAGAGAAGAGAGAGTTGATGGGAATTTTTTGAGACTTCATTGAAACAGAGCCATCCTTAAACTCATCTTTGCTAGCAAATGGTTTGCCAATATCTGTGTGTGTGTGTGGGGGGGGATGCTTCTTGTGCTTGGCAGTTCTCAACCATTCTTTGTTATTTGCATTAAAATAATAAATAACAACATTTAAAAAGGAGTGAAAACACATGATCCTACTAGACAAAGATAATTTACTTAATTTTAGCTACTCTTTTTAAACTTTACAATTGTTTGAAAAGCCAACTCCAAAGAATCCATTAACTAGAAACAGAAGTTCTCAATTTTGATTTCCTATAAAATATGAATTTTTTAAAAATATTGATGCCTAGGCACCAGAGCTTCAGATTCTGATTTAATTTGTCTTGGGTGATGGGGGGTAGCTAACAAATGTTTTGCAATTCCCCAAGTGACTCTAATACACAGCATTGGACCGACAGCAATGAGCTAATACATTTTCTTTACCTTAGGCCTTTGTACCTGGGGCCACGGAAGCCCATTTTCCACCTTGGAGAATTGTTTGTGGGTTCCTACCTGCGGCTTCCTCTGGAACGTCCTCAGTTCAATGGACTCCGGGTTCTGAGTAAGGCCAGAAAAGGCTCTGGGGAGGTTGTGCATGGAATCCACCTGGGCACAGTCCAGGTAGAGTTCTATGGAGCCAGCCCCTCTCTGCAAATTGCTCAGTCTCAGGAGAATCCTGTGGCGCCTCCCATCAGCCAGCTGCAAGTTGTTGAAAACCACCAAATGGATCTTCCCATCATCCTTCAGGTAACGGAGGATGGCTGGAGCCAAAAATGGAGCAAAGACATAATGAGAGGAAGGAAGGTGGTTCTGGGCTAAGTGACCTTCTGGTCACAGGTCTGGGCCACTGGAAACAATGTGGGTTGTAACCACAAATGTTGATTTATTACCTTTTGCGTGCCAGGTACTATCCTTGGCATGACACAGTACTATTAGGTGACCTACCTTCCTCCTGGGAATGTTTTGTGAAGATGGAAAAACATAGAATGCCAGCACATCCGGAAATAAACACAACTCTAATGAACAGACAGAGCCTTCCCCCATCCAAAAGTCAGATAAAATCGTGAACATCCTTAAAGGCATGCATTCATTAACTCACCAAGCACAAGTACCCCCGAGCACATCAGGACGGTGAATGCTGTTCTCAGTTGCTTTAATTTCGTAGGGCAACACTATGAAACTAGAGTAAGCATTGGGCAGCAAGTGAAGCTTAGACAAGGGAGGAGCTCGCTCAGGTCATTGTTAGCCGCAGGACTGAAATCAGAGCCCCAGTGCGGTGTGCTCCAGGGCACAGCTGGGCCTTTGTAAGCATATTTCACACCACGTTTTAGATGCAGCACTGTCCTCCACCAACCCATCCCTCACAGTCTAGAAAATAGAGATTCATGATCATGACCTTATTTTCTGTTCCCTCAGGTGCAAAGCTCTCTGTCTTATTATATACACTAACTAAGGACTCAGGGAATTAAAATTTTCTGGCTTTCAGCTCTGCATTTTGATGCCATTGTTGCCCTGAATGTATTAGGACCTGAGCTAAAATCTGGTCCCGAAAGCCAACCATTTGTGAGTGGAAGTCGTTGGCTCAGTTTTGCTAGAAAGACCAAAATGATTTGTTTCCAAGGGCTTGATGAGCCTGCCAAGATGCTTTCAGGCACACACACACACACACACACACACACACACACACACACACGAGAGAGAGAGAGAGAGAGAGAGAGAGAGCTAAAAAAAATTAAAATAAAACCAATCTTTTTTTTTTGTTTTGTTTTGTTTTTTAAGTCAGGGTTTCTCTGTGTAGTTTTGGTGCCTGTCCTGGATCTCGCTCTGTAGTCCAGGTTGGCCTCGAACTCACAGAGATCTGCCTGGCTCTGCCTCTCGAGTGTTGTGATTAAAGGCGTGTGCCATCGCCACCCAGTTTAAAAACCAATCTTTTTAAAAGAAAAAAAATGTTCATTTCAGGGCCATAGAGACAGCTCAGTGGACATATATTCCTGTTGCCAAGACTGAAGACTCACATGGTCAAAGTCAAGAGCCAATTGTTGAAATTACTCTCTGGCTTTGATGAGCACAGCTAATGTACATGCATGAGCACATACAATAAATGCTGAAATGTAGTAAAAATGTTAAATAATGTTTATTTCAGAAATATTTTTGTTAACAAATACTCTGTTCAGCATGTATGTCTGAGGACAGTGGGCTCCTTAAACTAAGGAATAATCATAAAACAAGTCCCTGTGAAACAGTTCCGGGGCTGGGCAGATGACTAAGTGGTTAGGAGAACCCAGTTTGGGTTCCCAGCACCCACATGACAATTCACAACTCTCTGCAACTCTAGTTCTGGGATTCAATGCCCTCTTCTGGACTTTGTGGACACCAGGCATACATATAGTGCACATACATACAGATAAACACTCACAACAAATAAAAGTAAATCTTTGTAAAAAATAAAATAGCTTTATACAAAAAGAATAAAAAGACACTCTTGGTATTTTATTGAATGAAAAGCAAAAGGAATTTGTGAATCTATCATCTTTCAGAAAATTCGTATATATATGCATTCTAGAGAAAACTGTCAATGTTAGTTGGGTAATTTCTGAGTGTTTCATGAGTATTCTTTTTTCTTTTTTGCTCATCTTCAGTCCCTAAGTTTTCTACAAGAAATATCCATTACTTAGAAAAAAGTGATGGGACCAACGGGGTGGTTCAGCTGATAAAGGCACATGCTGCTGACACACACACACACACACACACACACACACACACACACACACACACGCACGCAATACATTTATATTAAAAATTGGAAGCTGGAAGCTAGCACACACATTTAAGCCTCTGTTGCTGTTGATATGTGTGATCTGTGGAAAGTAACGCGAAGTGTCTTTCCTCAAGTGCCTCCTCAGCAGCCTGGAAATGCCAACCTGGAGCTGCCACAGAGGCCAGCTAGCCAACGAACTATTATGTCGCCACGTTGCCAAAGAAAATGATATATTTTAAGGCTTTGCCCACATTATTACACTTTCTAGGTCCAATGTCTTGCCTCCTCCCAACTCCGCTAGCTTTGCTTTTCTGTTTGACAGCTGTGTGGGGAGAGGGACAGAACTGGCATCCTGTTCTGTGACGTGCAGATGGGGTGGGGTAGGAGTCTGACAGCTTCCTTATGTCCGTGTGGTCACCGCTGTGTGCTTCCTGTCAGAGAAGAACTTGTAAGACCTGGACCTTCCATGGTAGCTCAGTGCTAACTTTCCTGAAGTATTGATAAGACTTAATAAAAACAATTAACATCATGTGAGAAGACATTAGATGATGACTGTAAAATACATGAGGAGACATTCTCCGTCCCTTCTCTTGACCTTCTCTCTTTCTCCTCTTGAGTTTGGGGATTAGCGGTGTTGAGTCATTTCCCCTGAGAAAAGAATGAAGATTGGTTTCTAATCTTGGCTGCAACAGAATCTTTACCTCTTTATTTACTAGTAACTCTATCACAAGTTTAAAATAATGGCTGCATGGCTGGGAGTTGGAGCTATATACAGTAACTAAGAGAGGAAGAAATTAATAGCAAACGTAAGCACCGCTTCAATTTTTTTAAAACTCCAATTACTTCACTACTTAGAACAGTTTGCAACTACCTGGCGTTTTACAAGCCAATAAAAATACCATCTGTCTATTAAACTTGAATTAGGTCAGACACACTTTTAGTCAACACACCATCATTCTAGTTAAAGCCACACTTCTCCCTGTATTAACAGTTTAAGAAGATAGTCATTTGTTTCAGACACAGAGTTAAAACCAATACTCTTGATTTTCCTCCCCAAACTAAGATTTCTCTGGATTTCAAAGCGAACCTCATTTGGGCACAATGCCACTTTTCACAGACCCCTGCAGCACACATGGGTCATGGTTTATTTTCACAACTGAATAGCTGAGATGGGTTTTATAAACAGTACCCCGTGGGGTAAATGCTGTGAATATGAACTTTCAAAGAACAATTAAATGACTTCATTTAAAGCTTTCCACATAAAAGCTGGCAGAGTGGCACTTCCCAGTCCTAGCCCACAGCAACCCCCGCCTGTGTGCTCAGACCTTCCTGAACAAGCGCTGTATTCCGAAGCCTTGTGTTTTCTGTGCCTACTCAACAAAGTCTCCCAAATGACACATTTCTTCAAGTGCCTAGGACTTGTGATGAAGGGGGAGAGGAGGCTGTGTGTGTGTGTGTGTATGTGTGTGTGTGTGCGTGTTGAAACTTTCACAGTGTCTGTTAGAAAAATTATCGAGTGCCTTGACATTTACCATTCTTCATTCTGATCCAATAATTTTTGTTTCTTATGGCTTTCACTTTTCATTTTTCTCTTTTATGGCAAATTCCTTACTTCACTGCCTCCATACTTTTACATCATATCTTCTGAGCCCTTAGCCCGCCCCAGAAGGCAATCAGAGGCGTGCTGAGAAAGCCAACTTGTCCTCATCAGTCACGGAGACCCTCAAAGCAGTCGTGGGTTCTGTCCCCAGAGACCCTGCAGCCTCTGGGTGGGCGCCTCCTGACATCCGCAGAGGCAGAGAACGCAGATGCTCCCTCTTCTCAGCGCTCCCGGCATCCGGAAGCCAGCCCCTGACCCCGGAACACCACACCTCTGCCAGGTCAGCGCTCCGGGGAAAGTTCCCTGGGTCTAGCTCTGTTTCTCCAGCTGCAGCTCCAACAGCTGTCAGGCCCAGCAAGCCAGCTTGGTGTTCACTAATCTTGTGGCCTGATGTAAAGGACACAGCCAGGCTGGCCTAGAAGGAGGCCGACAGATGCCCCTGTGGCAAGTGGCCTCTGCCGCCGCTATCTGCTGTTTCTCTGAGTTCCTCCGTGAGACCCCTGCCTCACTCTCTCAGCCTTGGTCCATTTGGTACAGTTTGGGGACGGGAAGCCTGCGTTTTCTGATCGTCCTGATCCAATTCTTGCCTATTTGTATGTTTAACAATTTACGTATATTTGTATGAAGGCTTTGCACGGATGTATGTTATGTGCGCTACATTTGTGTGTGGTGTAGGCAGAGGTCAGAAGAGGGTGTCAGATTGCCTCGAACTCGAGCCAGGGACAGTTGAGAGCTGCCAGTTGGAGGCTGAGAACAGAATCCAGGGCCTCCATGAGAACAAGTGCTCTTAACCACTGAGCCACCTCTCCAGCCCAGGTCTTCCCTTTTTAAAGCAAGCACAGCGATGAGCAGATGAACCCCTCCAATAGCTCCCTAGTGGTTTCTGATTAATTCTAAACTCCTTATCCCAGGACAGGCCCCAGCCTGACACTGCCAAGTCTATTTCTTCTTCATATTCTCCATATCTGAAAGGATCCGTACAGCCGTTTGCTGTCACCCACAATCACACCTCCTAAAAAATGTGGAGGACTCTTCTTTCTAAGCTTAGTCTGTTTGTGACCGTCACAGTCTGGGGCCTGATCTGACGGCACGAGCTATGTTTGCCTGCTGGCGTACCAGGTGACATAGCCTGATTAGATGCCATTTCTGTGGCTTTTAAGGAAAACAAAACCATCGAACCAAGCCTAAGGGAGAAGGATTTGAAGTTCTGCTACATTGGGAAGGAATTGTTCAAAAAAGTGCTTTTGAAGAAATGGACCTTGTAGTAAAAAATGTTGTCGCGTACTGACTTTTAAAGCAATGAGGCCGGATGCCAGCTTTAAAAACCTAGACATGATAGGATCTTGTGGGCTCGGGCAGAGGAGTTGAGAGCGACCTGGCCTGCAGGCACTTGGGGAGGCGGCGTAACAGCAAATGACTTTACTCTTCGGTACTTTGAAGTCTCAGATGAAAACCGTCATTGGCAGCTTGGGTCATCTTTTAAAGTCATTACACATTTTAAAGATGGCTCCTTGCTATCATCGTCCTCCATGGTAGAATTCTTGTTTGTCTGTGCTGATTTATTTTTACAGGCTATGTAACGGTCATGGTAACTTCTATACGTTGGTGCTCCATACAAAAGGAAATCACCAAGTAGCTTTTTCCTAACAATTGTCTGCATGACCGTGGCAAATACAGCCCTGTTTCAAAAGGCTCCTAGATCAGTTTTCACATATGTAAGGTTTACAGAGGGTGGGTAGAGGGAAGACAGAGAAACCACTAGGGAAAGGGAGGCATGGTGATTATGCGAAGTGCCGGAGGAGGGCGTTATTCTGAAAGGTTATGAGAGTCATCATAGCACTCCACGTGTTGTCAGTGACAAAGTTGTGAGGGGCACAGGACCCAAAGGTCGTGCTCTGGGACAGTTACAAAGCAATGTCTTCAGCAGCCTGTGGCTTTCCTGGATTTGCACAATCTCAGAATATTAACAGGACAACTCATCCACTTAATATCTCTCTTGACAAATCCCTTCAATAAAAGTGCAGCTGCCACTGGTACAGTTCTGGCCACAGGGAACTCATTACTTTCCAGAGAAATGCACGTAGCTTTTGGATAGCTCACCACAATTTTCCTAGTACAGAGCGAGTAAGTCCCACCCAATGGGTTCTAATCTTATTTTTCAGGGCCAGAACAAGTTTAGCCTGATCCCCATGTCAAACAATTTTCTTCAAACATTTTCACGTCTCTCCTGTCTTCTGTCTGGCTTCTTTATTTTTCTATTTCCTTTAACTTTTCAACTTGGATATGATTTTAAATAAGTGTGTGTGTGTGTGGTGTGTGTGTGTGTGTGTGTGTGTGTGTGTGTGTGTGTGTGTGTTGGAGGTGTGTCCCAAACAGATGCTTCTCTTCTTGAGGGAGGCTCTGATTGGACAGTGTCCAAGATGAAATGCAGCAGCATGGATGTGGCTCTATTAATTCAAGTAGTCCAGCCACAAATATACATTAAGGAAAACCGAAGGTTTTTTTTATGGTTTTTTTTGTTTTGTTTTGTTTTGTTTTTTGAGACAGGGTTTCTCTGTGTAGCTTTGTGCCTTTCCTGGAACTCACTCTGTAGCCCAGGCTGGCCTTGAACTCACAGAGATCCGCCTGCCTCTGCCTCCCAAGTGCTGGGATTAAAGGTGTGCGCCACCACCTCCCAGCTGGAAAACCAAAGTCTTAAAGAGCCTTTTAAGAATAGTTAGGGGTCTAGAGAGATGGCTCAGATCAATGGCTGCCCTTCCAGAGGACCTGGGTTCAATTCCTAGCACCCACATGTCAGGTCACAACTGTCTGTAACTTTAGTTCCAGAGAATCCAACTCCCTCTTTTGGCCTCCACGGGCACCAGGCATGCATGTTGTGTATGGACATGTACATACATGGTGCATAGACATGCATGCAAGCAAAACATTCATATGCATAAAATAATAAAGAAAGAAAATTAAAAATAGTTGCATCACAGTATCTGACAGGTCCTTCATTCAGCAAATATTTTTGCACCTCTATTATGCATCCAGTGTGGTGCGCAATATCCAGTGATGTCGAGGAGGACCCTTTGGTCAGCTCTCTCAAATTCTGCAGTCGACAATTCACTTTTCACTCCCAGAGAACAGATTTACACTTGTACTTATTCAATTTAATCTGATTGACTGTGGCCCACTGTGCCGTCTCCAAATGTTGATGGCATTCAATGTATTCAATTCTGCTTCCTTGCTTTATGCAATAAAATACTATTGTTACTTAAGGCACTATGTTGATTCTTGACTGTAAAGTGGTTTATCTAACCCAGTTGTCTTCTGGCATATTCCTTTTTATATCGTTTGGAAAAGCAAATGAGAGACTTTATGAATTTTTCTTCTGAAGTCAAGCTATGTCATCCTCACAATACCTATTTGAGCTCTCACCTTGGAAATTGTTGTAAAAAAGAGAAAGCTCGCCGTGTCTTATCCTTACTAGCCCTGTTTTGTGTTTTAAAACCCCAGATTTATTTTCCAGGCAACCCTAAAGTACATGAATAATAATAATAGAAAATGTCAAGGATTGTTCTAAAGCTCATCAGTCTGAGGCTTTCAGGATCTTCTTCTCTATAAAAGGGAGAGCATGCTCCAGTCTGCTTCCTGTGATGTCTAAATGTTAGCAACAGTGCCTACGCTACCACTTTTTTTACTGAATACCCAATATGTAACCAGCCTGGATATGGACAACTAAGTTTGTTGAGGGGACTGTTATTCTGCTTAGGACTCGGTGCACCCATGCGTTCTGATTACTGCCCATCCCACCTCCGTCCTGTCAACTTCCCTTGTTACCTCCGGTCCCTTTTCCAGAGTCAGGAATTTTGGTTTTGTTTTGTGACTCATTTAGTTTAAACAGGGCTGGCTATGTGACCATGGGCTTAGAACTACACATTGGGTTATGGCGGGGCCACCAGGGGGCGCACAGCGATGGGAGCACAGCGAGGGCAATGGTTCCCCCTTTCCCAGAGCCTTTTGTTTGTTGGTTTGTTGGTGGTGCTGGGGACTGAGCCCAGGCTAGGAAAGCATTCCACCATGAGCTTCGCTTCCAGCTCTCTTTTCTACTTTTTATTTTGAGACAGGGTTTCACTAAACAGCCCAGGCTAGCCTGTGACTCACTCTGTAGCCCATGCTGGCTTTGAACTCGTTTTGATCCTCCTGTCTCAGCTTACAGAATAGCTGGTATGGTTGGCATGCACCTGCATGCCCAGGATGGATGTTGTGTGTATGTTTTGTTTGTTTAAATCAAACAGTTTTAAACATTCTTGACTATTTGAAGAACATTTCTGCTGAGTAAGACAGAAGCAAAAAGCCAGCTTCAGCTGATCTCAGACATCTGTTAATCTTGAATAATGTTTCCTGACATTGGGTTTATTCCTTCCTTATTCTTCTTCGTTCTGAACATAGCACAAATATTGCCTTTAGATTCAACGTGCAAATCAATAATATCAACCCAGTTAAATTTTAGCCTTTTCTAATTATTTTAGTTCTGTAAAGGTTTTTTTTTTCCCTTAAATCTTTCACCTTTTGCATGTGGCCACGCTAAAACTGAGCTCAGACATGTTTTGAAATGTAAAAGGGACAATGAGTGTTAGGCCTTTTCCAGTCTTGGCATATTGTGACATGTCCATGGCAGTTATCACTAGTGTTTGAGACCTCCCATTTCCCCCTATTCATTCCTGGGTCCGGAATGCTGCTTTCTAAAGTTCTCTTCCCTCCCTCCCTCCCTCCCTCCCTCAAGCTGTACTTGTCTTTAGCCTGCAGGTTTCAGAACTACTACCCTGAGCCCCTGGATCCTTCCTATCCTTAGGCTGAGGAGTATGATTGACTCTAGTCATGGTAGCAACTTCCCGGGGTATCTTTCATTTCAACACCATCAAGTTGCTCTGGGTGAAGCCAAATGAAGACCAAGGAACACAATTCTTTCCATTGTCTTTCTCTCACAGGAAAGGTTTCAGCAAGGCAAGATGTTGTCTTTGGAAGATGGTTGGCTAAATAGCCAACATCTCTTCCAACCATCCATCCATCCCCCATCCACTCATCCATCCATCTATCCATCCATCCATTCATCCATCCATCCATCCCCCATCCATCCATCCACCCACCCACCCATCCATCTATCTATCTATCCACCCATCCATCCATCCATCCATCCATCCATCCATCCATCCATCCCTATTTAAGAACCTGAAGATTTTTTATTGAACCCCATAGGCTAATGGGGTTCAGCACACACTTCCATTTTGGGGGGCACTCTGAGATGACTACACCCTTGCTGTAGAGATGATAACTGTGCTGACAATTCCACAGATGCGCTCATGGTGACCAGTTGGCAGGATTTTTAACCGGGACCCAAATCTGGGATGCTAGCAAGAAAATTGTCTCCATGCCAGACACTAGAATGGCTTCAATATATCCAAGCACATGGTTTCTATAAAATACTCATTTATAGAAAGATCTCGCCACCTGTGTTACTAAGAACTTGACAGGTCATTTGTACCAGAAACACTACCTGTATTTTCTTGTATGCAAAAGTTCTCCAACCTGCATTCATTAAAAATTTGTTTCAAGCAATTTACATGTACCAGACACTGTAATTCCATAATTTCCACAAAATGGTGTGTCACCATTTATTTTATTCAGCTTGCACATATGGAATCAGTTTTACCTTCCCAGTCCTGCTGTAATATATACAAAGGGACACATAGTACAAAAACAGGGTAAGGGGTGTCTTAGCTCTGCCGAGAAAGAGCTCATAACCTACTGGAGAGACTTGTAAGCAATCAAAGTACTAAGCAGTACTAAGCAATGTACAATCAGTACCTCTGTTGTCCGGAAAGCATAAAGTCATATAAAGGAACCTATGAGATGGTTTTTAGAAGGGTCTTCAATGTGTAAGATTTTGGGATGGGGAGATGGTGCAGGACATGTAATGGGAAGAGCAGAGGGCGTTACAGAAGGACAGAGAAAGAAAGACAGCAAGAGAGGGCCCAGAGTGTGATGGCTGCTCTTTCTAGCTGAAGCACAGGCTGCAGAGAATCCCATAGTGAGGCACAAATTGGGAAGTGTAGTTGAGGGTTGTGTTTCGACCTACAGTGTAGAGCCCGGAAAGGTAAGGTAATTCCACCTTATTCATTTTGGAATGGGGGCCACTACAGGTCTCTGTGGTTGGATGTACCTTGACCCAAACTACTTTGTGAGCAGCAGTGAAATGGCAGTGGGTAGGGTGATTTGGAGAGGGAGAGACCTGGGGTGGAGAGCTCACTGACGAGCTCTTCTGTGGTTGTCATTAGTCACACTTTGGGTTAGTCCAGGAGTTCATCTAGGAAGAGGGCCTAATCCTGTTCCTCAATACCATCTGAGGAGTTGTTTCCACGCCTGGCTAATACTCACTCAGGTCCACCAGAGGAGGAGGGGGAGGGGGGGTTTATTTCCTACTCAGGTGTTTTAAGTCAGTAGAAATGCATTTCAATTTCTCCTGAGCATGGTACTGTTTGCTTTGCAAACTAACAGAAAAGGAGACCAGCTGAGTCTCAGCCAGCTGAGGTATGCCTGGAGATCACCATGCAGGGAGATCATTCTCCCGTGCGTCCATAAACTATGTCCGCAAGGCTACTGTTACACAGCTCACTGAGGAGTCACAGACACATGCCACCTCTTCTCCTTGGACTGGAGGGACTCACTGATTCTCCTTTACTGTGCAGTTCATTATGGTGGTTGCTCCTTCCTAGAACTTTGCATCACTTTGGCAGTGATGGCAAATATGTGCACTTTTCCTGTTGTTCTAGAGAAACAATTCTAGATGCATCCTTCAACTCCCCAAGCTTTAATACTCATGTAATATCTCTTTGCTTTCTGAGAGTTCTCATT
Organism: Peromyscus nudipes; assembly: GCA_902168325.1. NCBI lineage: Eukaryota > Metazoa > Chordata > Mammalia > Rodentia > Cricetidae > Peromyscus > Peromyscus nudipes. The sequence goes on along the minus strand of CABHPH010157680.1, from coordinate 6,844 downwards.
TCTGGATTCTCTCGGAACTTTTTTGTTGCTAATATTTTTCTAAGACTCATTTATCTTTTCTAACAGACTGGAGGGTGAGGAGATGTGTCAGTCAACTTTCCTTTGCTGTGACAAAATTCCTGAAGTCGACAACTCAAAAGAAGGACACTTATTTTGGCTCACAGCTGTAGAGGTCCATGGGCAGAACACCGTTATGGGCAGCACACAGTGGGACAAAAATTAATCCCTTTGTGGCAGCCATAAAAGAGAGAAAAACAGAAGAAGTCCCGGAGTCCCCATGTCCCCTTCCAGGGAACACCCCCAGTGATCCAACTTCCTCAGCCCCATGTCTCTTCCAGTGACACAAAGCTTTAGCACATGGGCCTCTAAGGAACATTTAATGTCCACACCGTAAGAGGTGGGCTGGGATGGAGCTTATTGGTACGGTGCTTGCTTAACACACGTGAGACCTTAGGTTCAATCTGCAACACTGGAAAACGAATAAGAGGAGGTTTTAACCAGCTACCTCATCTTTTCCCTAAAATGTTTGACCATCTAGAACTTATAGCTGCATGGTATCGCTCGTGTCTCTTCAGAGGAAACAGTAACAAGCCCTCCGCTCATTTCTATCCGTGCCATGGATCTAGTGTTTCTTTGGCTTTGAGAGTAAATGGGAAGAGTCAGTTCAGGAGGGGTGGCTTCCTGTGTTCCCTGGCATGATGATCCACACAGCCTGGCCATCTTAGAAGCAGCGGGAGAGATGCAGGAGTGGGGAAAGCTAGGAGCAGTGTTTCATTCTGCTGAACTGAGCAGAAACAAAGGCCTTTCCTGAAATAGCTGCAAAGCCAGCAACACGTTCAATAGATGTGAGGCTAATGGAGCTGGCTCATGGGAAGCAAAGAGGTGGGCTAAGTTACCTCTTAGCGTGGAAGGGAACAGGGAAAAAGGACAGGAAGGGCTGACCTATCTGCTTATCATGTCCCAGACTCCATTACCTGAAATCTCACATCACCCTGAAACTCACCCAGGGACAGACCAAGAAAGCCGTGGAAGGGTGTATAGGAGGAGGGAAGAGAGGAACAAAAAATTGGCTTAAAAAAGAGGGTTACAGCTCACCCCTTTCTGCTTGAACTCTACCAGTCTGTGCAAGCAAAGACTTTCCTCAGCCCACAGGTTTAAGAGTTCATGCATGAGTACAACTAAGAGACACTCTGAAACACTAAGAAAGCTCTACTCATAAAGCAAGCTGAAATAAATATAAAGCCCAGTCCCTTCTGTTTAGAAATGCACAAAGCAGCCAGCAAAATACGTGTCTGTCACATTCCTTAATAAACAGGACCAGGTGTTGTCCCCGGGGCATGGGTGAAAAGAAGAGGGTGAAAATCCACAACCTTTTCCTCTGGGAGACATTTCTCAGTGTCAATAGAAACTCCCTTTGACAGGAAAACATGCCAGACCGCAGTGAGACACGTGTGTGCACTGAGGTGACTCAGGCTGAGAACTGTTCATTCTTCCCTGTCGCTTGAGGTGTGCGGGCTCCTGTAAGGCCAGCAAAGCACCCCTTCCCCCAGCTGGGAGTTCCATCTGCTCAGGCATGGCATCCGAGCGAACCCATGAAGAGTGAGGTGGTCTCACCTTAATCCACTGAAGTCTTAATCTCCAATACGATGGCATTTGGAGGTGGAGACTTGGGGAGTTAGTAAGCTGAGATCAGGTCCTGAGGGTAGGACCCTCGTTGGAGGATTCATGCAGTTACAAGAAGAGACAGAGGAGAGCTTGCCCTGTCTCCGCCTTGTGAAGATACAGCGAAAAGATGATTGTGTAAGACAAGCACACCTGCCTGGAATTTGGCTTCAGACTTCCCAGTCTCTACAACGACGAGAAATAAATGTCTGCTGTTTAAGCTACCTACTCTACACGCTAATGACAGCCGAGGATGATAAGGGCCATGTGTAATTGTCCTGGTCTCATCCATTTCTGAACTGGATTCAGAATAACATGAGGATGGTACCGTGTCAGAAGGCATCTTGGGCACGAAACAGAAATAATGCAAGAGTCGAAGGAAGGGGCGGGGTGCTGTGGAGTGCTACCACCCGGGCACGGCTGGGTCACTGTACTTTCACACTCCCAGGAGCTGTGATGACTTTAATAAGATCTGCATAAGACTGAGCAAATCTATCAACACTCTGCCATAGGCTGGAGAAGGGTGCGCAAAGACCCAACACTTCGCCGAGGATCTATAGGTGGTTAGAGCTCACGGTGGCTGGGGGAGGGAGCGACAGCTTCTTCAGGGTGTAGCCACAGGCAAGTGGCCCATGCTCCTCTACATAACCCCACCACCCATGTTCCTGTAACTGATTCTAATGACTTACAACAAACAAACCCCTCAAAACATGGAAGCAGAAGGAGGACTCGCTGGCAAGCAGAAGGGGGACGGTGGGAAGAGGGAGGGGTCAAGAGAGGGCAATGCGGCGGCAGCGGTGACTTCAGTGAAAACACATTCCATACATGTATGTTAATGCCAGGATGAAACCTATTATGCAAGTAATACGGTAATAAAAGGGGTATATTGATCACAAGCAATTCTTCATTTTCTTCTCTCCCCCACCGTCATGCAGGTGAGTGCCCCATAAGACTACGGCATCAGAAAGGAAGCAAGCAACGGGAGCCACCTGAGGTAGATCCCAAATCCTGGACTAGGAGAGGCACTTGGCGAACACCCTGCGAACTGGCTTACCTTTGTTCAAGCGTCCCATCACGGTGAATTCGAAGTATTTGCTGTTGTCACTGGAGGAGTAGAGGCCGAAGATCGTGGCCGAGCTCTTACTCTGCAGCTTGAAGGTGGAGATCAGGTAGATCTCATGCAGGGTGGGATCTGTCAGGACTGGCTGCAGGGCACCTGGGTTCAGTCTCTGACCGGGGGACGGCAGAAGGTCCAAGACTAGAGAGAAGAGAGGGAAGCGGGTGGTCACTGAAAGGCTGACTGTGGGGCCAACGCTTCTTGTTGTTGATTGACAGGAGGGGCATTTGACAATAAGCTACAAAATCATGGGACGTGATCTTGCTGCCTTTTTTTCCCCTACATGGCCAAATTCGCCAGTTCTTCCTCGTCTTTCATAGTGGCCGGATGTTTGGAGCAGAAGAAACAGAGCACAGGATTGACAACTTGACTTGTTATAGCCCTAAAGAAAAGACTAGATTTGCAAACACAAAATTGGACTTGGCTGAGCAAGTGGCTCTAAAGATGCTCGCTAAGAGGAAAAGTACTAAAGGCTTAAAGCACAAGCGGGAAGGGTGAGAGCAGCCGCTCAATGCTTCCCTCACGTCCTCAAGCAGCGAATTGCACTTACAGGGTCCTTGACGTACCTGTTGGACCAGAGCCAAATGCATTTTCCAGGTCCGTGATAAATGACAGGGGAAGAGGCAGAACGCATGTATGCGGTAGTGGAGAGAGAATCAATCACAACACAACCTGGCACTTTTCTGAGAGCCTGTACAGTTCTCTAAGATTTCTGTTAAAAAAAAAATCGAGGAAGCAAAAAAGTGATGTGTGTGGTTTATTTGACTGCATGCGGAGGGATGGAGTTGGTCTACAAAAAGTAAAATCTGCATTTGTACATCCGTAAATGGCTTTTCCTCAGTAGGCAGCGCTTTCCAGAAAAAGCTTCCTGGGACTCAGTGAAGTGTGAGAGGGTGTGTCCAGAGCCACTGACTGTCCAGTGCGGAGCTGATGGTGGGCGATACTGGTACTCACACTGAATGCTTACTGGTTTGCACAAATAATGCTTGAACAATTCCCTGGCTGGCTGGGAACTTCAGCACCTGGAGCTATCTCTGGGTTATAATAATCTGATTGCTAAAAAGGTCACATTGATGACTTATAAAGAGATCTCACGAATCTGCAAGATGATAAGCATCCTAACAGGAAATCATGCAATTTACAGAAAAAGAAGCACAAATGGCTGACAGGTATATAGATAAGTTTCCATGTGCTCATTTAGTGATGAAAGAATTGCTAATTTAAATAATACTACTTTACTGTCAAATTGGACAAATTAAGAATACCTAACACTGTAGGTGAGAGGTCAGGGAGTTCTTTCATGGTCTGCTCAGTAAGGTTTAAATCAGTAAAAACCCATGGCCTTGTACATGGTAGCTAAGCTCTGTGTGCCATGCCTTCAGGCCAAATTAGTAGAAGCATTCTGAAGGAAGTTTAAATAACAATATCCAAGACTCTGAAACCCAAATGTCCCTTGACCTAGCAATTCTACTTACTGGAATTTATTGGAATGGAATAATAGATAAGACAGTAAAGGACTTTGGTACCGTGATAGTTCCCGTCACTGGTGATTTTCCAGCTTCTGCTGTGGGAGAAATTAAGTGAAACTAGAAAGAACAGGTTGGCAATACTGAAGCCCTCCTGGTTGAGCGCTTTGCCATGGAACATCAAATGTTCATGGACTTCATTGTTAAAGCAATGGCTGGTGCCAATCCAAGCCAACAACACCACTTCAACTGTCCAATAGGATACTAAGTATGATATCAGAGACAACGTTAACGTCCTATATTACAAAACTGACTAAATTAATTTTGGTCCATATTTTTGAAATGTAGCTAAATTCGTGAAGATATAGAAAAATGTTCATGATAAAGTTTAAAAAGTCACAAAATTATATATGTGTGTGTGTGTGTGTACAACATGCTATTTTTAGTAATTTATTTGTTTAGACAAAGATTTGAAACAAAGGATGATTCAACAAAATCTTTACATTAAAACTAGCTATTTCTAGGTTGTATAAGGCTTTTTTGTTTATTTTCTTGCAATTCTGGTAAATCATTTTTTATAATGAACAAGTATTGCTTTGTACTAAAAAATGAATAAAATTTCTAAGACAAACAGGAAAAATCCTAGCTACTCAAGAATGTCTATTCTTTTTAATAGATAATTTGTTTCCAAGATGGATCTATGCTGTTTCTATTCCCCAGAAGACCTCATATAATAGTGAGTTTAATACTAGATGTGTTGAAAAGTAAAATATCCAATGTATCCTTATAGTACCCCAAACTATGAAAACAATTGCTGAGTATATATTTCAAAAGGGAAATCACGGTTTTTAATTTCTGAAGAACTGAAAACTTATCATTCCCACCAATGGGGGAGGGGTAAGGTTGAAATAAAGTAATGTGTTTGAAAACTCCATTTTAGATAAGGCATCTTCAAGAAAGACACATACACTCAAAGTATGAGAACTGAATTCCAAACTAAACACCTGGTGCTTGATCCTGGCTTCGAGTTTGATCACGCCTGTGATTTAACTGGCTCTGGACTTGAGTGTTTCAATCTGTGTGGTTCATTCACGGCTCTCTCCAGAGGCTGAGCTGGGGTGAGTTAGTAACGACTTCGGAGTGTTTTGAGAAGGAAATGAGATGCTACCATTTCCTATTAATGCTATTACACTTCAGTAAAAGTACCAGGATCCAAGCACAAGCCTCTACTGTTGGAGGTAAAATGACTGCTTCCCAATGAGCGTAGAAATTGAAAACCTGCTAATTTAGTTCTAGCAGCCCAGCTCAGAGGGAAATGGAGATAAGTGAATTATCCAGTTGAGCTGATGATTGCCGACTTGATAACTCTATAAAAGAATCTACCAGAAACTTGACTTAATCAGATCCTCTACGGCAACTAAGTCAACCCGATAATTTAGGTCATAGCACCTGAGCTCAGTCTCCACAGAACTGCCAGGGCTAAGGGGCACACCACAAAACAGTGTGAGCAGTGTCAAGAATTTATATAACAGAATATTATATAACAGAAAAATAACCTCTCAAAATAAAACTTTCGAATAGTGTTTTTTTTTTTTAAAATGCTCTTTTCCATCTTCCTAGAAACAGGCCACAATGTGTACTGAGGCCACAGGATTCCGATATTCCAACCCAAACTAAAAATAGTAGGGTGATTCTGGTTGGACTATTCGGTAAAATGTGTGGCTGCTGTGGTGGGGTGAAGGGAACACAGACTGCCTGCACAGGCAGCTTCGCCCAGCTTCGGGAAGGATAATTTTCACTCCACCTGTGCGTTCCTTCCAGCTTTCCTCCTCCTCGGTCCATACATAGTGAAACCACCCGGCCGCCTAGTGCCAAGAAGAAGACATAGACCGTCAGAGCCCCGGGATCCTTCCTGTCTGGAATAATTTCTTCCTTGTGGTCTTTACAAGATATTTTGCTTAACCTTAAGTGCTTTCTTCATGAAAGCTATTTCTACTCCCTGTCAAATTCTTGATTTTTTTTTTTTTTTTTTTTTTTTTTTTTGCCTCTTCATAGAAAAAGACCAATTTCTGGAAAGACTCAAGAAATCACACTACCCCCTGGGGGAAAGTTAGCCCTTGAGTGTAAGGAGTAAGCACAGCAGAGGAACAAAGCTACTTTGCTCAGGGGGTCACTTAGTGCCGGGGCTCACTGGAGAGAAGAGGCCGCAGGGGACAGACGCTGGTCTGCAGACAGCTAGGATTTCATCCTCCGCCAGAGGTTCAAGGACCGTGTGGCACATTCTGCAGTAAATGATGAAAATAAGTTTGCATCCTCCCAACTTAAGTTTAATTAGACCCATGGCTGGGTAATGGAATTGGAGAAAATTCTAGACTTTCATCATCCCTTCCAATCACGATGTACTTCCATTCGGGCCCAAGAGTTGCTGGCGGGGTGCTGGGCGAGGCCGCAGGAGCCCAGGCAGACATAGCAGCGCACGCAAAACCGGGCCCCCTAGGCGATCTCGGGACGGCGGCCGGCTAGGTGCAGAGGGGACCCGGGGAGGCCACTTACCCTGGGGGGTGGCCTGGGCGCCCGCCCGCTGCCACGGCTGCAGGAC
>CABHPH010157679.1:17228-59837 GCA_902168325.1 Peromyscus nudipes | reverse complement strand
CGTTTAGGGTTGGGGGGTGGTGACTACAGTAAGCTGCCGAGTCCCAGGGGAGCCACGGTAGAAGCAGTGACTGTGATGGGGAGGAAGGAGGTGAGGTCAACGGAGGCCCCGGCTGCAGAGCCCTCTGCTCATCAGAACAGGGGCCTCAGAACAGAGCTGTGCATATTTCCTGCTGTGACTTCTCAGTGTAGTCAGAATTTGAAATAAGAGCTTCTGCAGGCATGGGGACAGCTTCTAACCCTTTTGACTCAGGTGGGAGTCACCAAGCAAGACACAAGCTTTCTAAGTTCCTCTGTTCCACACAGAAAGTAAAAATCAGAACTTAGCACTTGGCATGCCTTTCAAAAGGATGAAACTTCAGTCTCAGGGTCTATTGGGACACCAAGGTCATGTCTGAGAGTGAGCAGGTAGCTTCTGTGTGGAGTCTGGTGACCCAGTGACTTGATGGGACTGTCACCTCTTGTCCCCTTAGGTTGCAGCAGGAGCTGCTCTCCTCCCTTCTGTGAGTGGACCTGAGCAGGGTTTGGGGAAAGGGTTGCTGCTCTGAGCAGGAGCTCGTCCTGAGGCTGGGGTATAGAGCACACCCAGCTCCAGACATCAAACCCTCTTTGTAAGCATGTCAAGAAGCAAATCAGTCTGCAGTCAACACTAGGAGTTGGGGACTCTGCGAAGACTCAACAGGGTGACCCAAAAGATCATACACGCTCGGAGTTTCAGGCAATAACAGTTCAGAGCAGAAGAATGGGACGGACTCCTGCAGTGGCTTATTTCATCAGAGAGATCCGAGGTTCTGGTTTATTGAGGAGATTCCTCTAGCTGCTTCTGCCTGGGCCAGTGGCTGGATGTTTTAAACCACAATCCAAAAACAAGGGCGCACGCTTTGTGGACTTTCAATTGTTGGGCAGACTTTTTGCAGGGTACCCCAGGGACAGATGCACCTTTATTTGACCACCAGGGCAGAACAAGATCTCTGCACAGCCCAGAATATAATAAGGTCACATGCTGAACATCCAACCATTTTCAGCTCGCACTCTTCTCAGGGTGGATATTTTCCCACCATCTTGGGACTTTTAGGCACCGTAAGAGAAGACAGTAAGTATTCCACGGAGCAAGGAGGGGCATTCCTTGTCAGAGCTGGCCTTGCGGAGGCAGGCTCTCCCCTGCCTGCTTGTTCTCTCCTGGCTCAGAGGGGTGCAGAAGACCAGCGGGTTCTTTGCAGTTTTTCCCTCCCGGAGTCAACTGCAAGACCTGACCCACAGTCAACCTACTTCTACTCCTGGCCCTGGGTCAGTTTTTTTTTTTTCCTTTTCTTTTCCACCAGGAGTCCAGCCAGCACTGTTCTTAGCCATGGATACAAACTGTGGAGGCATTTCCTGTTCCAGGTGGTTTGGAGCAGAAAGCCAGCCAGCGTGGGCTGAAGGTAGGCGGGGGTGAAATTCTTCAGGAACTGCTCCCAGCAAATGAGAGAGTGATTCAGAATTACACTGGGTTGACTTCCAAAGCTCCCAGCCCTGAGTGGAAACACGGCCTGTTGGAGCGGACTCTAGAAACATAACGAGCGAGCGTGGACCACCTTCAGGCTTGCTCCCGTCCGTGTGCCAGGGCCTGAAATCCTGGGATTATGAATTTGGGGTAAGATAAGGGGACCAAGGCGGGTTCCAAGATCCCATGGAGGCACAGCACTGCTTCTGGGACCCAAGTCATTCAGACACTTAAATCAGTCTTCTTGGGATACAGATTAGCTTCTCTGCAGTGCACAAAATGAAATGTCATCTCCATCAGTCAACCTCTGGCCGGAGCTGGACTCCACTGGCAATTCTGAGGGGCTGCAGGCTGCAGTGAATTCAGATGGAAGAAGGAACCGGGCATACAAGTAGGCCTCCAGGGGCTTCGGCTTGTTGTCTGCGGATCTAGCACAGCTATGATACTCTGTGGTATTTTGGGATGTGGGGGGGTCAGGTCTCTAAAGGACATCACTGTCCAGTAACTGGGAACCACAAACATGGGCATTACTACTCTCCTTTGCATATGTGGCCTCTAGGCTTCCACAGTAGAGCTGACAGGACCAATTAACAGCAAGCCCTCTGCCCCCAGCAGCATCCACCAGTTTTTTTTTTTTCCTCAGACCCTGATGTGGGTTCCAGGGAAGAGTTCCTTTATATTCTAGGGCTTAAATACTGAGGATTTATTGATTCTGATATCGTCCTCTGCCATGTTTACACTCCACAGGAAAGCAGAACTGGAGGAGGCCTTATCATTTCATTCAGGCACGTGGGGATGGGACAGGCAGGATGGGTGCTGGGGCCTCTTGGGAGCCTGCTGAGTACCTGTTGCTGGCCTTATGGAAGAACTGGTGTGGGGCACTCAGCTGGGCCAGCTCTTAGACCACTGGGGTGAGAGTGGACCTTGGCCTCTTGTGGAGCCTCAGTGCCCCCCCGTAGGAAGAGAAGCATGGTTCCCTGGGAAACGATACATTCCTAGAGCGCTAGCTGGGAAAGGTAAATTTGGGGAGACACTGAGTCTTCTAATGACAACACTGCGGAAGTAGACCCAGCTTCCCCAGGTGCACAGGAAGGGATGGGGTCTCCGGGAATTTAGGAAAAGGCTGCCACTGTGGAAAAGTTGTCCGAAGCAGCACACAGCCTGTTTTAGGCAGCGTTCATAAGCATCGTTCTGTGTGGGGGCACAGAGTGTGGTAGACTTGGCTGGTAGACCCCTGTGGTAGACAGAGGCCGATGTGCAGTGCCCCTTGGAGTGTCTCCCCCTCAGCCAGGACAGCACGTCACTGAAGGCTCTGTAATAGCGCCATCGTCGTCATCTAAGGCTCCACACAATAGTACCATACAATAGTACCACAGTCTTGGTTAACATGTATCTGCTAGAGATTGATTTTGTGTCCGTCTCATTAGAGTTAACTCAAGTTGTGACCACTTCTAAGAAAGCCACGGATACTTTTGTATAATCTGAAAAGGTAGGAATGTGGTCTAAGACACAATTTCTTTTTCTATCAGTGTTAAAAGTTCAAATTAAAAGGTTTCATGGGCAATTCTGATTTACCCCGAATACTGAGCAATTATACCCCCTCCCTGACACCTTGCGTCATAGGCTGAAAGGCTGAATAGGAGATCAGCCATGTCTTGTTTGAAATTTAAACCAAACAAGGACCATGGGGTTTAGACTGACCAAAGAATATGGGTGACAGAATTTCTATCCGAGGGAACCAAGAGCAGAGCAGCCCCTGAAGCCCTAAGGAGTGTTTGTGTTCTTCCTGAGGCCAAGTTCATTGCAGTACCCTGACTCTCTGCTGCTCAGGACCAGCTGATTTTTGCTGGAGGTTAATGGCAAGACTGGAATCACTCACAGGGCCTCCTTTAGCTGGGGGTGGGGGCATGCTTCACTGAATCAGTCCTTCTATAGGGTCAATGAGCTCCAGTCAGGACAGAATCCAACCCTGTAGAGATACGTAGGTGTATGAGCTTGAAGTCAGCAGAGTCGGTCACTGTGACGTTAGGTACCCAGAGCTCAGGGAAGGCCAGTACTGCTCTGCATTTCCATTCAGCTGAGCACCATTGCTCCTCCCTCAGTAAAAGGCAGCTCCAGAGAGCCTGCAGGGGCTTGCTGAAGGATGAGCCGTGGCCTACACTGTCTGGGCTAATTGCACTGGACTCTTCAGGAGTGATTTTGGGAAACATACTTCCCTAACACCTCGTGGATTCCTCCACATTTTCATTCTCCACCCTGTCCAAAAGCGAGGGCTCTAATTGACTCTACCCTACACCCTCCCACCCCCCCCACCCCCGGCCCCAAACTTACCTTGGATCTTGCTGCCAAAAGTGCTGTCTGGTCCATTTTGAGTACTTACAGTATTACAATGAGAACGTAGGGGTAACATCAGGGTTAACCCGGGACAAGGTGTATAGGAGTGCACGTACACAACAAGGGGAGAAAGATGCAGAACCAGAGCTGCTAGAACCTAGTCAGAATCCCTAGAGCAGCAACTTCATGTGAATGAGTTTTGTTTTACCCAGGAAACTGTGAGCAGGCTTGTCTTCTACCACGCGGATCCTCCGAGCTCCGGCCGGAATGACAGCAGCTTCGATATAACCTGTGGTGATAGATGACATACAGCTGAAGCACACCTCAGTCCTGAATCAGAGGCCCCTCCAGACGCCCCCATCTAAACTGCCCAACCAAGCCCCCCTGTGGTGGGCTCAGAGACTGCAAGCTGACACAGGCTGAGTGCGCAAACACCAACTCACACTGAGTTCTTTCTTCTAAGTCTACAATTTCTTGGCCATTCAGTTTCTAGAACACTCCACTGGTATGCACTCTATGTTGAGTTGCAACTCCCTCTCTAGAACATGTATTTTTAAATCCCAGAACCCAGTCACTCTAGAGGGCAATGACTACAAGTCAGGATGGAGTCCAACCCTGCAGAGCTATGTAGGTGTCTGTGTGTGCTAGAGTGTGTTGTCATTTGGAAATAGGAGGGTTGCACACGTATTTAGCTAATATGATGTCTATTGGAGTCAGGAGGGCCTTAATCCAATATGACACGATACCTTTTTATTAAAATTAGATAATTAGATAACTATATCACACTGCATGTGTAGATAATGTCAGGGGAGACTTAGGAATATCAGTTCTCTCTTGCCACCACGTGGGTTCTAGGGATCAAACTCAGTTCATCAAGCTTGGCGGCAAGCACCCTTATCTGCTGAGCCATCTCGCCAGCCCTAAATACCTTTGAAGAAGGAGGGATTTGCATACAGGTATGGCACAGGCAAGCGCCTTGAGAACACGAAGGTGGAGACTACAGTGACGCTTCCACACACCAAACAGCACCAGAGTGCCCACCACCAAAAGCCAGAGGAGACCAGACCGACCCCACCCACACCTTTGTCTCAGACTTCCTGTCTCCAGGCTAAAACCCACAATTCTATTGTCCCTGCCACCTGGCCAGCGGCACTTTGTTCTGGCTGCCTGGAATCAACATGGGTACACACAAGGAGTGCTCTGGCCCCACGCATCTGTCGGAGGTTCCTTCGTGTACTGTCACAGTTTGACTTTCCTCTGAACATCCTCACAGGATCATAACAAAAGGCAAAGAGATTCATCCCACAACAAAACCATGATTTCCCCTTGCTGCTCACCACCTCCTGCCTCCACTGCCCTGGCGATGAGTTCTGACTGTCACGGCATATACTTTTTCCTGCTTCCTTGATTATTTCCACGTAGCGTGGGAGCTGTGCATGCTGCGGCTGTTCATGGTGCTTGGAAGTGGGTAGTTAGTAACCCTTCAGGGTGGAAAAGCCTGGCAGCTGTCAGGGAGCCAGTCAGGGAATGTCAAGTCAACTGGGAACACTGTGTCAGTAAAGTGGCCCGATGTGACTTTGGGATTCTGGAGTGCAGACTGGTAATCATTTACACCTGTGTCTAGGCTTGAGCCTGGGGTCTGCATTTCCCTCAGCCTCTGTGAGGATGCTGTGTGTCCCAAATGTGATCACTGAAACACTAGAGGGGCTCATATTTAAAAACACACTTACAGATTTCTAGGTCCAGCTACATGAAGGCTAGAAAACATCTGGAGGGTTATTTACAGATTGATTTTCTCACAATACAGATGCTCTTTCATTATAAAAAATAGTGCTCAATAATTAAAGCAACCTAATCAAACTAAAAACTAAAATTTGACTTATACTGCTAAAAAATTTAACTTATACACTAAAAAAAACCCCCATATTTCAACATTTTATCAGGCTTTTCAACATGTCTTAGTACATTTAAACACACACACATTCTTTTCTGTTAATCTGATGCTATACATTCTTGTAAGGTACAAGGAGAATTTAAAATACAGCCATGCGATGCATAAACATTCATGTAAAGTTAAGCAAGCACCATGTATATGAACAAGAACATTGTTTTGCAAGATACAGATCCACACCTCATCTAAACCAATGGTTCTCAACCTGTGGGTCGCAACCCCTTTGGCAAACCTCTATCTCCAAAATATTTACATTATGATTCATAACAGTAGCAAAATTACAGTTATGAAGTAGCAACTAAAATAATTTTATGGTTGGGGGTTATCACAACATAGAAGAAGTGTATTAAAGGGTCGCAGCATTAGGAAGGTTGAGAACCACTGGCATAAACCATAGAGAGTATAAATACTGTTTGATTGCTCTGAGGTCTTTTATTGTTGGGAAGAAAAACACTACCACAATCTCAATAGATACACAAAAACAATGGATTAACTTCACTGTCTCTTCGTGACATAAGCTGTTCAATCTCTAGGGAAAAAAAAGAACTTCCCTGCCTCACTCTGTTCTCAAATATCTTTTTCAATGGAAAAGATTTTTACGAATGCTAAATGCTATCCATCTTTATTCATTTTTTTTTGCTGATTACAACAGGAATAGACATATTTTTCTGCATTCAGTGTGTGAAGGTAAGGTTGTTTACATGTATATATCACATGCATTGTATATAACAAAACCATAGTAGGCCTGTGAGCTGTGAGGGACAGGGCAGAGAGGTACGGAGCAGGAATTTCCCCTGGCCTATAGTGTAATTTGTTAGCACGTGGCTTTACACACACCAGTGAACTCACTTTTATGATAAAACAATTTCTATTTTTTTAAGTTTACACAAAATACATGAGATAACAGACTGTAGAACTTTTATGAACAGTTGAATCTTAAGGACACATTATCCCATTTACCTCTCCTATTGGAAACACCTTTATCATTTGATATATGGTCACTTATATGTGTTCTTGTAAAATATATTTGGATAAATATATATAATATATGTATTTGTCCACATTGTACATGAATGTCAGGAGTAGCATTATGACTCAGTATCATATGATACTACAACATTTTAATAAATATTGGCTATTTTAAAACATGACCCGTCTGAAAGATCATATGCATTACTGTATATAGTCCTGCTTCACGTTTTTGTTTAAATTGTTTAGTAGTTGATGCAACTATTTCCTTGGTGATGGAGATGTATACAGGTATAAAATAGGCAGCATTGGCCCACAGTCGTCAGAGATATGCTCAGGTCGCCTTCCTGCCTTCATTTCGTGACAGCCAACAGAAGGCTATTTGATTCTTATAACTGCTCCAGTTTTTGAGATATAAGATCAAGCAAGCTGCTACAAGACATGCTGCCTACACTGTGGATTGTGAAGATTGTGTACATGTGGTAGAATTTAATCCCTTTGAGAGTGGGGATTCAGGAAATCTAATTGCATATGGTGGCAGTAATTATGTGGTTATTGGCATGTGTACATCCAGGAGGAAGAAAGATATATTGAAGGAATTCAGTACAAAACACTACGGACATTTCATCATAGAGTCGATGGCATAGCCTGGAGCTCAGAGACTAGGCTTGATTCACTGTCTCCAGTAACCACATTTTGTACTTCAGCTGCTGATACGAAGATTAGATTGCTTACTTCGGATCTTCAAGATAAAAACAAATATAAGATTTTGGAGGGTCATGCAGATTTCATTAATGACTTGGTGTTCCATCCCAAGGAAGGCCATGAAATTGAAAGTGTAAGTGATGACCACACCTGCCGGATTTGGAGCTTGGAAGGGAAGCAGCCACTTCATTTTCTTCTTCGTTCTCCTGGAATGAATGTGTGCTGGCACCCTGAGGAAACTTTTAAGCTGATGGTTACAGAGAAGACTGGAACAATCTGGTTTTATGATAACCTAGGGCCCAACAGGCAATTTCATCTCTTCAGTCAGAACAGACATCTTAAGGTCAGCACAATGGTGCTTGAAAAACACCTTCAAAGTTGGTGCTGTTGCAGGAAATGATTGGATTATTTGGGATATCACAAGAGACAAGACCTGTTCATATGGATCAAGCACACTTATTTAGTTGGTCTGCAATTAGCGAAAACTTATTTGCAACCACTGGATATCCTGGCAAAATGGCAAGTCAGTTTCAAGTTCATCATTTAGGACACTCTCAGTCCATCCTCACTGGTTCTGTAGCTGTCGGATCTGGTCTTTCCTGGCATAGAACACTCCCACCATGTGCAGGTGGAGGAGATCACAAGCTCTTGTTTTGGGTGACAGAAATATGATTTTCCTCTTTTTTTTTGATCCTACACTTTGTAGTTTTAGTATTTATTTTGGAGAGATCATTGTTTTTGTATTAAATATACTATAAATTTAGAAATGTCTCAGTTGCCTTTTCTGATAAGTAAAATAATAAAGACTTCTTGAAAAACTAAAAAATAGCCAGTGTTAGAGATAGTGCTATGTCATAAATAAATATATGCATAAAATGTCAACAAGATATCAGTGAACCCAGTGGAGCAACATCTAAAAAGAACTGTATACTATGATTCAATATGGCTTACCTCAGGAATGCAAGGTAATCACCCATATTAATAAGAGATAAAATCGACATGATTATCTCAGTAGAAACAAAGAGAATACTAGGAGTAGAAAGGGAATATCCTCAACACGGTGAAGGTTATCTACAAATAATCTCACAGCATAACTAATTTCAAAATACTGAATGACATTTTTTCCCTTGGATCAGGAATTTTTTTTTTTTTGGTTTTTCAAGACAGGGTTTCTCTGTGTAGCTTTGCGCCTTTCCTGGAACTCGCTTTGGAGACCAGGCTGGCCTCGAACTCACAGAGATCCGCCTGCCTCTGCCTCCTGAGTGCTGGGATTAAAGGCGTGCACCACCACCGCCCGGCTGGATCAGGGATTTTTAAAAAGCATATCTTGCTTGCCTTTTTAATTCAACAGTGTATTGGAGGATTTTAGACAATTGGGCAAAAATAAACATGTAAATATATAAATACATGAAAGACAAAGATAGGAGCAAAAAATGTAAGATTATGTCCACTTGTAGATGCTAACATCATATGCACAGCAAATCCCAAGAATAAACTAAGGTAACTGTTGGATGATATGGGACCAACTATAAAAATCAGCTGCATTAGGAAGGAACAGTTGAGAAACTGTTTAAGTACCATCTAAAAACAATAAAAAATTTCAGAATAAATTTAAGACAAGATCTGTAAGTCTTCTACACTGAAGGCTACAACACATTCCTTCTACATACGAAGGAAGATCTAAGCAATTAAAAGATATCCTATGTTCATGGATGAGAAGGATTTCTTTTTGGGGGTGGGATGAGGCTGGGACTTGATCTAGGACCTTGTGCACCCTAGGAAAGCAAAGCAGGCTACCACTGAGTTCCATCCACAGCACCACAAGACTTAATTACAATAAGGCAAGATATCAAATGATTTGTAGATTTAAGATAATAACTATCAAAATCCCCCAAAGATTTGTTTTTGCCAAACACAACAAATTGATCTTAAGATTCATATGGAAATGCAAGGGATTCATGATAGTCAAAACAATATTTCAAATGAAATTGGAAAACTCACACTTTCTGATTTCCAAACATCTCAGCTAACTGCACTAATCAAAACAATGTGGTATTGGCAAGAGGATAGATAATTCTATCAATGGAGTATGACTGAGAGTCCAAGAGTAAACCATGTGTTGCTTATTTAAAGCAAAGATGCCAAGAATATTCAACGGAGGAAGAATAATCTTCAACAGTGTTGGGATAATTGGTTATCCCCTGTTTCAGACCATACCCTCCAACAAAACCCAACTAACTACAAGTAGATCACGGACCTAAATGTAAGAGATAAAACTACAAACTTCTGAAGACAAAACAGAAGTTAATCTGTGCCCTAGGACCAGGCAGTAGTTTAATGCTATAGCAGCAAAGGAAAGACAAAACTTAGATTCTATCGAAGTTAAAAAGCTCATCCTTCTCCATCATGGACAGTGTGAAAAGGCAGTTCATAATGCTGGGGTAAAAAATCATTGTTAGTCATTTATCTCACCAAGAATCTGCATTCAGAATAAATAAATAACACAATTCAGCAAGAAAACAAACATTCCAGCTTAAAATAGGCAAAGATTCCAATAGGCCTTTCTTGAAAAATGATAGACCTGGCCATTATCTACACTCATGAAAATACACCACATGTCACAAGTCACTAAGGAAGCGCCGATGGAGAGGACGAGATACCACATCTTACCCACTGTAACTGCTGCATCAAAAGGCAGCAGAGGGAGCGAGGAGCAAGTGCAGGGAGTGGAACCTGAATTCACTGCTAGTTAGAATGCAAGGTGTCTCAGCCACTTTGGAAATGTTTGGTAGTTTCCCAAAAAGTGAAGCACAGAATTTTTCTGTGACCCAATTCTACCCCAGGATTATAACACACACAAAGGAAATGAAAGCATGTGTTTGCATAAAACTTGTGCACAAAGTCTTATACCAGTGCTATTTGTGGTAGCAAAAACAATACAAAACAAAACAAAAACCTGAAACTGATGAATGTGTTGTAAATGGGGTCTAGCCGAAAAAATGCAGTAGTATTTGACGAGAAGAGATGTTGCTGTATGTTGTAACAAAGATAAACTTTGAAAACACTACGCTAAGTGAAAGAAGCCACACCTCCTGTTCATGACTGTAGTTATGTAATGTTCAGAACATGCAAATATTGATATATTCTGTATTGATATACAGAAGTAGATCAGTAGTAGCCTAGGGTTGGAGTAGGAGGAAAATCTGGAAGGGTTTCCTCTAAAAATGCCTCCTTTCCTTAAAAAAATGGCTACAATTAAAACCACCATCACATCACCACCACTACCACCACCACCACCACCACCACCAACAACAACAACAATAACAACAACAACAAAACCACTCCCCTCCTCCCCCAACTACACTCATTTTGAGATTGCACTAGATTTTATACCCTAGATATTTCTTAGAGAAATTAGTTCCTTCTGGGGAATTTGAAGAATTATTGGATTCTGGGCATACATAATAGTGAAGTGTCAAAGATAAAAACTATTCAGGGTCAAAGTGATTAAAATATTTTTCAGAATTTCCATTTAAACCAGAAGCCACACACTTGGGAACAAGATGAGCTTGTGCATCTGAGCTGTGCTCTGGGTGGTGGGGTGGTGGGGTGGGGTAACGTGTGGGTGGTGGGGTGGTGGGGTGGTGAAGTGGTGGAGTGGTGGGGTGGGGCAAGGTGTGTATGGTGGGGTAGCTGCCGAGGGGTGGGGTCTTTTTTTCTGTTTTGTGACTAACAGCTTGGTAGCAGCATCATGAGCTTGCAACATCTGAGGCCATGTGTGGAGCTGCCTAGGTCTTAATTAGTTGATTTCCCAAATTCCAGAGCAAGGAACATTTGCAGCCAGGCGTGGTCACCATGCTATTTTTAAATCTAATTTTGGCATAAGTTGCAACACCGAAAGGGCATCTGCTTTCTGTCTCTTCCTGTGCCTCTCCTGGGGTGGAGACGCTCATCAACAGTGGCAAGTTCAGGGCAGATGTGCAAACCAGGCCAAGAAGTGGTGGGGGTGTGTGGGCTCCGCTAACCTTCCTTTCTATTACTATTTTCTCTGTTCTTTTCTTTTTTTCTTATCTATCTATCTATCTATCTATCTATCTATCTATCTATCTATCTATCTATCTATCTATCATCTGTCTATTTATCTGAGACAGGGTCTCTCTAGGTAGCCCTGGTTGTCTTGGAACTTGCTATGTAGACCAGGCTGGCCTCAAGCTCATAGAGATCATAGTGATACACCTGTTTGTCTCCCGAGTTCTAGAATTAAAGGTGTGAGCAACATACCTTCTTAGTTTCTCTAATTTTTACACAAAAGGAAACAATAAAAAGACAGACCATGAAATGAAAGGCAGGCCACAGCCTCTCACTGTTCTCTAGCCAGCTCTGACCCAAAGCTCAAAGCCTACACTAGGTGGTAGGATTAGTGACCAGGAAGGGAAAGAGTGCCATCACCAAGTCCCAAAGCATCTTGCCCCTCAGGTCAGATGTCCCAAGACTTAGTCACAGATTATCACATGGAATGTAACCAGAGGAGACAATCACTCTGAGAATGCAGAAGATCGATTCACATTTTAGGTGAAGGAGCAAGGCTTAATTAACCTTAGAGTAGTTTTCCATTACAGTTTCAGTCCCAAGCAAGAGGGAAACAATTTGGTTTTGCGAAGAAGCCATGGGGGAAAGCAAGTCTTCGCCATTGCTCTAGGACACATGCCATTTTTGCCTCAAATGACAGGAATGGTGGCCTCAAGTTTGTCTCGACTCTACCAGTTAATATCGTCAGGCTATGGGCTTTTTCCCCTGTGCAATTATGTTTACCTGAACTTTCCAAGTAGATTTTCTTCTAGAAGATTTGGGTTTATAGTTTTGTTGTTAAGCAGTATTGACTAAATACTGGAGAAAAACATCATTGAGATGTTAGGATAGAGGTATAATCCTGATGATGTCCTGGGATTCTTTTTCTATGTTGTATCAAATGAATGGGAAAACAAAGGGATTTTATTTTGTTAAACAAATCATAAGATGTCCAGAAAGGA
This sequence comes from Peromyscus nudipes, assembly GCA_902168325.1. NCBI lineage: Eukaryota > Metazoa > Chordata > Mammalia > Rodentia > Cricetidae > Peromyscus > Peromyscus nudipes. The sequence continues at coordinate 47,366 of CABHPH010157679.1, read as the reverse complement.
TTTTGCTAAGTTTCTGCTTTTCTCTATTGAAAAAAATTGTTTATGAGAATTCAGACTCTTTTCAATTTCTAATGGGGTTACATCCTGAAACACTCATTGTGAGTTGAGAATATCTGAAGTCAAAAGAACGTACACTGCACTTAATCTACTGATGGTCACGGCTCAGCACACTGTGCGGCACAGCCAGCTCTCATTGTGTCCTTGTGGGAACAGTGACTGGCGCCACAACATCTCGGGAGAGGATAATACTGCAAATTGCAAGCCTGGGACAGAATGAGATCCAAAATTCAAAGTGCAGGTCCTATTGAAAACGGATGGCTTCCTCAGTACCATGAAGGTGAAAAGCTGTGGTGTGAAATATTGTGAGTCGGGGACCATCTGTGTTACTGTTTGTTGTACTGTGTTACTGTTCTCGATTAGAGCTGAAGAGACCACCTTGCACTCAAGAAGCCCATGAGTGCAATCCATGCTTTACCTGACCCTTGGAATGTGTGGTCAGTATAGCCAGGTCAGATCAAGGCCACCACCTTCATCTCCACCAGGAAGGCATCAAGATCCCCTCGGCCAACAGGAAAATCCAGTCCAGGGAGATAGGGAAACTTCCCTACGGGGGAGGCACCAATCAAGAAGAGCTTCCCTGTCTTAGCATTTCTTGCTAAGGTAACAAATGTGGTTGATAATAATACAAAGCTACCCATGGCATGCTAAGTTATGTTTTGCCTAGCCTCTCAATTCATGGTTCTTTTGTCTTTACTATTGGTTTTAGTTTAGTTTTTCATTGCTGGTATGTGTCCTATATAAGTAGTCATTGGCCTTTGTTTTATCCATGGCTTCATTCATGACTCATTCTTACTAAGTCTATTCAGAAAACACTCAGTCGTGTAAGCAAGAGCCCCACACCAAGCATGTCACTTTCAGGACCATGCCATATAGTCAAACATCTTGCATGAGAAACACTTGGGAACTGTCTTTACCACCACACATGTGGACACCTTCAATACAAAGATTGTTCTTGACTGAGAAAAAGAAAACGGTTGCAGTTGGTGTGTGCACATTTTAGTGACTGGTCTTGCTCTTCTCAGTCACAGTGGAACTTAGTATCATCATATGACCATGAACTTTCCCATAGAGCAGCCATTCCCCACACCTAGAGATGGAGCATAGAACTCAGGATGTGGCAGTGGCTCAATGCTAATTGTTGAAGACACAACATGATGTGTGTCTGTCCATATTTAAAAAGCAAGACCACGTCAGCCTCTCTGTGAGGAACTTACTGTCTCTTCAAGAACAAAGTGCAAAGGGATTCAGAACCCATCAGGCATCTTGGTCAGGCCCCAGTGGGAACTTTGGGCTAGTTGCATACTGGATGTCCATGGGAACCAGCCACCTTTCCAGTTCCAAAGAGAAGGATGGAATAAAGATGACAACATTAAAATGACAAGTTAATGCCTGACGGAAAAGCCTCATGGCAGAAAATTTCAACCCACTAAATTCAAATAGCCTAGCCACTTCAGTCCAGTTGAAGGCTTGGGTATTTTGAAGTCCATCCATTAGAAAGTCGGTTTGAGTTGATTTCTTCCACCTATGGATAGCTAAAAGGCCTTGTCTGTTCAGGACTGGGAGGGGTGGGTTGGGGCAGCAAGCATTCTACACTTAGGAAGCCAGTTGGCCAGGCGAGGCTGAGATCTTCCGTCATAGGTTTCTTGCTTATCTAGAGCACTGTGCACACCTACCCTGGATTCTCAGCTCAGGGGCTTTTGTAAACAGACCTGGGAGAGTTCAGGCTAGGGTCAGGCCTTCATGCAGGACCTGGCAAAATTTGTGCTTTTGATGTTGGTTTATCTCTCTGTATGGCGTTTCTCTTTGATACTCACCCTGAAGGATGATAAGACATTCCTCCCATCGTCTTTCCTCAGAGCTGGACACAGATGAAAGTGACCTCCCTATCTATACCAACAAGATTGGCAAATCCACTTGACTGGGGTCACTGAGCTGCCACATGACCTGGGACCTTCACAGGAATTCTCTGCTGAGTCTCCTTCAAATATATGGATTCACCTTTAGCCAGAAGTGTCTTTCCCCTACTCTGGCTCCCATTTACTTTTCAAATCAGCTTTTATAACTGATCTATAGGCAGGCCCTGGTGTGGCACCCTACCTCGACTGTGACCAATGTGATGACTGTATGCCTGATATTGAAATGTATACATGTCAAATAAATGTTCCCGGGCAGGGGGGGGGGGGGCAGTGTGCAGGCGACCCATTGCAGTATCCCGTGTTTATGCAGTCTAGCACATCATCGAATCCTAGAACATCATCAAACCCTACGCAGCCAGTAATCGCTCACATGCAAATGAACATTACACACAGATTTTCAATAAACCAAATGCACACTGACGCGATCTTACACTCATGGACTCGGGTGGTGAAGATTTAAAAATCAAGACTAAACAAAACCCTGCCTCGTGTTTTAAAACTAAAATGTGACATTTGGCAGCTGCTCTGAAGTGACCAGTTCATGGGCAGTGATGCTGTTTGCTTGCCTTCCTCTGAAGGTTTGTTGGGGGAGGGGTCTGTGCTCCAGCAGACAGAAGTAAGCATATTAAGCTACAAGTCCTGGTGAGACAGTTACCCCAAAGATGCTCCTCATTTATGGGAGACACACTTCCACAGCCACAGAAGCTCAACCTCCTCAGGAGGAACACACAGACAGAGCGCAGCCCTGGGTGGATAGAGACGGGGGGCGGGGAGAACAGTGCCATGGAAGGGTAAAGCATCTCCCTAGGCCAAAATGAATGCTCTGTCCTAACCCAGGCTATCTGACATGTGAGCTTCTGTGTCTACCTCCACCTGGTAGAGGATTTCAAAGATTGTCATAGAACCTTCCTTAGTGTTCTGCTGAACTGACCAATAGGGAGGGGTGGGTATGGCTGCGCTCAACCCACCTAACGAAGAATGATGCAGCTTCACTCAGTTCTGATTACTGAAGGAGAGCATAACCTTCAATTTAAATGAGGATTCTATTTATTGTTATTGTTATTAGTGTGTGTGTGTGTGTGTGTGTGTGTGTGTGTGTGTGCGCGCGCGCGCGCGCGCGCACATGCTTGCTATAGTGTGCGTGTGGAGGTTAGAGGACAACCTTTAGGAGTCAGTTCTCTCCTTCCCCAATGTGGGATTGAATGCCTGTCATCAGATCTGGCAGCAAGTGCCTTTACCTGCTCAGCCCTCTTGATGATTCTAAATAAGATTTCTAATGATTATATTTATCAAAAGAAATCAATACTAAATAGAAACCCCTTGCCAACTGTGGAGGTTTTATTCCCAACTGCAATGACTCCATGAGGCAAATCCAGGGTGGCCAGAGATGAAACAGTATCAGATACACCAAAGCAAACAGCAGAATCAGTTTTAGAGCTGTGCTGTCCACGGAGACTTTCGATGACAAGGATGTTCTCTGTCTGACTGAGACCCACCAGCCCTGTTGGCAACAGAGAACCTGAAATGTAGCCATAATTTTTAAGTTAGTTTAATTTCAGCCAATTATGATTTAAATTTGGGTAGACCTGAGTATCCAGTGCATTTTGTACTGGACAATTCAGTTCCAGAGGACACAGCCTCCCCAAATGAACCTACTCTAGTGGTAGCTCTTTCTATGGCTCTCTGGAACAATGTGATGCATGGAAATTCTAAACAAATTTTTTAAAACATTCATTTATTTTGTGTGTGTGTGTGTATGTGTGTGTGTTAATATTTTATTTGTGCTGAAATGTGATATTATATTTGTATGTTAATAAATAAAGTTGCCTGCAGATCAGAGGTCAAATAGCCATAAAACAGAAGTCAGCTGGTGGTAGCACATGCCCTTAATCTTATCACATGGCAGGCAGAGTCTCTGTGTGTTCAAGGACACAGCCAAGCGTGGTGACACTAGTCTTTAATCTCAATACTAACCATAGAGACCTGGATGCCTGTATAGACAGGCAGTGACGAGGAAGTCATGTGGCTGGGCTTAGAGCCAATGAGAAGAAGGCAGAACAGGAAGGCAATAAAAACACGGGTTAGATGTAAAGAAGCTCTCTCTGTGGAAGCTACTGCTAGTCGTGGCTCTTGCTCTGATCTCTTTGGCTATTACCTCTGTATTTGGCTCTGTGTTTCTTATTTAATAAGACTAGAAATTCGTCTGTGTGTGTGTGTGTGTGTGTATGTGGTATACACATGTATGTGCATGTGCCATAGTGTATATGTAGAGGTCAATGTCAGCTTGCCGGAAGTGGTTCTCTATTTCCACCATGTGGGTTCTGGGGATTGAACTCAGGTCATTTTTAAGCTTTGTGGCAAGCGCCTTTACCACCTGAACCATCTCTCTGGCCCTAAAATTCTGTTTTTAATTAATTTTGCATTTGCAGTTATCTCAGGATTTGCTTCCTGAATAGTGTGTCTCTTTCATGCTTTCTAAATGGCATGTTCCTGCAGACCAAGTTCTATCTACCCGGGAAGGCACGTGCAGACTTCCACCTTATCCTATGGGCTGTTCTGTGAGACAGAGACTTACAACCATGGTTCTGTTCTCTCACTGGGTCAAACTGAACTGACATGTTTCTATGCAAAGCAACTCGTAGGAACAAAAATCGAAGTCTTTCAGCACAGATGTGCTCAGTTCATGGTCCCCTGATTACATTATTTTTGGTGATGCTGGTGAGTGAATGCTCACAAAGGCTCTGAGAGGTCACTCTGTAGGTCATTTGCCTGCCTGTTCTTCCTCATTCTCCCCCGTAGATGCACTCAGTACCTCACCGAATGTCACAGGCTGATGACCTCTATGACAGGAGATCGGCAAACCACTCTTGTTTCTGGAAACATCAGCCAATGGCTGGAAAGCTCAAGAAGACTCAGCATCTTAGTGTGACATACAAAAGTCAGGCTATCATTAGCAAAGGTAGATGGCAAAGAAGATGAAATATGCAGCCCTTGGGCCCAGTACTCACCTGTCCCCCGGGAGTGGCTGAAGTCACCCTTCACCACACGGCAGGTCTTGCCGTCCCCGCTACAGACACCACATCTATCTTCTTTGGCCGCAGACCCGATGATGCCATCACAGCCAATTTTCTAGAAAACCAAAGAGCTGGGTTCATCTGTGTTTTCAGATTCAGTGATATTTTGAAGCAGATGCCCTGCAGGATTTGTGAGACTGATTTCCCTGAGAGGCATGGTGCCTGGGGGTTCAGACACATTTCACTTATCATTAAATTCAAAAGAGAAAACAACAACAACAACAACAACCACCAGAATTAAGATCAGAAGTTTGTCTTTTTATCTTTTTACAAATTTATCAAAAACATGCATTGTGGAATAAAGGAGCCCTGCTACCCTAAAACACCTGTAGCAATACCAGCTGCATCTCTCCAAGAAGCGGGAACTACTTGACTCTGCCTTGTTAGAGCAGAAATGTCGGGGTAGTGATGCAGGTAGCTGGAGGGGGCATGATCACACCACGCTGCTACCTTACTTCTTACTCTGTGAAGTCGCTCAGTGGAAACTGACAAGGGCCAAGAGATGGAGCATCCCAGATCATGGAGTTTGCTCAGAGCAAAAAGCTCGCTCAGCCAATTTCCCATTGCTAAAATGTATGTGAGGTTCTGCATCCCACGTCTGATTCTCACAGTTACTCTATCCAGGCTGTTGGTGGCGCAGTCACAAGCCAGCACCAGGACTGGCCCTCACCCCAGCCTTTTTGTATCGCCTAGATCTGCTTCCTTTTGGCTTCCCCATGAGATCCTGGCTCTAGGGCTTTCTTCCATTGGATTTCTGTGATTTCTAAACCACTCGTACGATGTCCCAGCAAGTCTCTGGCTTTACTGCTGGCTGCTGGCCTTGTAATTCAGTTAGGGTTTCCTGATTAAGCAGCCCCGGATGTTGTATGTAAACACCCCATGTGGTCACTATAGCTTCTCCCAATGGCGGTGACGGGAGGTTTGCACATCAGTAGTGAACTGATGCAAGTTAGATGGCCCCTTAGGTGAGCTGTGAGTTTCTCAGGCTGGGGCAGGCCTCCACGTTCTGCCCATGCTGCCTGTGCTATGGCCGTCACCTCTTGCATTTGGAAGCCAAGCCTGCCAGGAGATCCATGTCAGAACATCAGCGAATCTGAGGCCGGAAGGGCAACAGCCAAAGTAGTTGGCCAACAGGGCGCTTTCTCTCTTTGCTCAGGTCAGGGAAAGGAGTCTATACTATGTTTGGCAGGGACAGACACTTTTCTTTTGAAATGGAAGCTACCATAAAGCACAATTAAAGTCATGACTTCTAAGTGTCGGTGGGGCTTTAACAACTGCATTTCTGAGCCTCAGTGTTCCAAGAGAGCAAGATGACCGAACCCAAGGAAACAGTAAGCGCTTCCCAGTCTTCCCACAGCATCCCGATGATCCTGAGCTGTCTTTCCACTAACTAACCTTCAGGAGACCCACTTCCGAGCTCTCCAATTCCTGGCCAACACGTGCTGGTCAGGGTGCTGCTCTGCTGGAGAAGTTAGGGTATGTGACACCTAAGGCCAGGAGTGCCTCATGGCATAATTGAAAGTGTAAGATAGCACAGGACTGGCAAGCTAGGCCCAGAATCGCTTTGGTCAAGACAGTTTCTGTGACGCATGCAGACTGAAGTCAGAGGAGAGCTAGTTCGGAGCCAGGTATGGGAGTGGGCCATGGCAGGTCATGTGGAGAGGCCACAGTTTGCCCAGGAATAGTAAGTATTGGTTTCTACTGATTCCATGCCTAGACTTTCTGCCCTGTCACCCACAGCAAAAAGCCTCCTGTCATCACACCTGATGGCCAAGGTGTCACCTCCTCTTCTATATTTGCTACACTGTACCACCCATACTATTTCCAGTTTGTATGTACTTGTCTCTCTGTCTTCACTGGGAACTGGTTCTAGAACCCCTCAAACATGGGAAGATCCAGAGATGCTTAACTTCCTTACAGAAAATGATGGAGCGTTTACACAGGACTTGTACACATTCTCTTGTATGCTTTCAATTGTCTCTGGGGTGGGGGGGTACATACAATAATGAATATAATGTAAATGCTATGTAAATAGTTTTTATATTTTTATAACTAAAATATAATACATTGATATTTATTAATGATGACAAGAAAAAAGCTTGCATATGTTCAGGAAAAATGCAACTTTTTCTGAAATATTTTGCAGCTAAAGTTAGTTAAATCTATAGATAGGATCTGTAACATGGAGGGCTAGCTGAAGCCTTCATCCAAGGCAGTCATTGAACACCTACTATGTCTAACCTGAGGGTGAAGACATGCAAGAAAGCAGAGAAGCTATGTGGAAACAAGCAGATACATCAGAGCATATGACGACTCTTGCCTGTTTCTCCCCCAGCTCTTGTGACTCGTGGTCTCTCCTTACTTTCCTGGCTGCTGGGAGAGGTCAACTGAGCACAGTCAACCTTCTACTTCTTTTTGGCTTTCTTAGTAATTCACCTTCTCCACAGACGTCAACAACCAAATGTCTTCAACCCAATTCTTCCTCCACTCTCCAGACACATATAGTCCCAGGTCTGCTGTGTGACCTTCCCAGAATTCTAGACAGTTTTGGATTCAGTGAGTCATTTCATCGCCAAAGCTGCTCCAGGCCGACTTGTATATTTTAGTCAGACACTACCTGTATGTCTTGACAATGGTAAACATGGTCACCCTAGCCTGAAACCTCTAAGCCACTTGATTATACCCAGTTGTCTGCCTAGAGGAGCATTTTTGTCTCCTGATAATACCCAGGGTCTATTTTCCTATGCTCAGGGCCACTCTTGGTTCAGAACCTTCTTGCTCGGGATATATATGAACCATCACACTGTTGGTTTGTCCCTCAGTGCTACTGATCTTCATCTGAAGATACTCAGTGAGGAGACCCATGACTATGGAATTCGATTGCCTAACCTATCCACGCTGGCTCTCTACAACATCAACTCACCGCTTAGCATCTCAGCTTCTCTTCCCCGATGGCTAATGACTGTCACCTTGATTAGCTTGAGAAGTGTCTAGGAGACTACTAAATCAAGCCTATGGGCTGACCTTTGGGGGTGTCTCCAGGGAGGATTAACTAAGGGAGGAGACCCAATGCATCCCAAGGTGGAGGGTCCAGGTAGGATAAAAGAGGAAAAAAGAAAACAGTCCGGCCCAGACATTCTCTCTAGACACTGGTGTGAACTGGTGTGAACCGCTCTGCTCTGCCAAGCTTTGTCCGCCATGGAGGAGTGAAGCCTTGGGAACTGAGCTAAAGTAAATATCCCCACCCCCACTTGGGGTAGATTTTTTTTCAGGTATTTGGTGACAGCACTGCTAGAGTTGAACACATCTTCCTTCTCCAAATGCACCGTGAATCTCATCACCTCCTAGTCTGCCTTGCAAGCCCTGCAGCTCCTCTCAGCAAGGTGAGCTTCTGTAACAGTCTACTCAGGCCCCACCACAACGAACGTCAGGGACTAAGACTGCTTCGCTCCTCTCCTTCAATGCCCCTATCACACTTGGAGCAAACCCAAATTCTCCCTGGGTCCAATTCCTCTGGGTTAGGCCTGTCTCCCACATTCCACCACCCTGCGTTTGCATGCCTAGACTGAGGCAGCTTTGCTCTTGCCCCCTTCTGCTGGGAGATCTCTGTCCTTAGCTCTCCTAGAGTTCTCCAAAACCATCATCTCCAGAGGCCTGTCTCGTCACCCTGCTCAGTCCTTCTTGGCCTTCTTGGCCTTCTCGGTCACACCATCCTTAATGCTTTTCTAGGGTAGTATTTTATTTTCTCCTTCACATACATCAGAGCTTTATGGGTTTTTTTTGTTGGTTTTCTTCGGGACTATTTTGGGATTTAAAATAAATATTTTTATTAATTCTCTAGGTATTTCATACCACACATTTTGTTCATACTTACCCCTCACTTCTCCCGGATCCACTCCTACATCCCTACTCCCTCCCCACTTCCCATCCCTTTTCTTTCCCTTAAAAAAATACCCTATGGATTCAATTTTTTGCTGTCTATATACTTATTGGGGTGGTGCCATCCATTGGAACACCGTCGCATCCTTAGGGAAAAGCGATTCTCCACCCCCCAGATCCATCGACGATGGTCTCTAGCTCCTCAGTTAGGTGTGGGAGCCTCATGAATCCCTCCTACCTCCACACTATAATGGCTTGATCTTATGCCAGTCTTGTACGGACAACCACAGCTGCTTGAGCTTGACTGTAGTGGTCCCGTCCTGTCCAGAAGACACTGTCTTGCAACAATTGTCCCCAATATTTGACTCTTACAGTCTCTCTGCAATACTTCCTGAGCCTTCATGAGGTGATACAGACATCCAATTTGTGGCAAAGAGCTCTACAGACACTTCCTCTGACCTTTGATCAGATGTGAGTTTCTGTATGAACCACATCCCACTGCACAAAGCACAGTCTCTGGTGAGAACTCAGCACCACACTCATCTATGGACACAGAGACATGAATTTGGGAGGCAGTTTGATACTCTGTTCATTTAGCAAAATAAAAGTAGCAGGTCCATCCCTGAGACTTGTGAGCTTCCTAGCCACAGATTTTTGGCCAGATTTATAGTACCAGGTCTGTGTTTCCTCTCGTGGAGTAGGTCTTAAATCCAATCAGAAGGTGGTTGGTTATTCCCACAGCACTCATGCCGCTGCTCTACCTATGGGCCCGTCTTTCCATGCTGTCATTATGGTGGTACACAGTATCTGGACAAGGATCTGAGAGATCCATTGTCACAGTACATGGAACATTCTCAGGCTGAAAAGCCGGAGATTAAATACAGTCGCATGGATGTGCCCATTGGCACAGACCACTAGGGGCTGAAATGATGTTCAGCATGAACTCAGGCCTCACTGGCTGGAGAATCACAGGATTCTTAGAAGTACATTCTTGCTGGCAAGAATACCAAAGCAGATGCCTGCAAGAGGCTGGGGTGGCTCAGCTGGCACTGCCCCGAAGGGTACGAGAGCTTTGACTTGTAAAGCTGCTAGCAGAAGAATGACATCATTGGCTTGCAATGTGCCAACTTGCAGGATGATCCAGGCAAGCATGTAATTTAGGAAGGAAACAAACCCTGCATTTGGCCTGCTAGCAGGCTTCCTGAGAACTGTCACTAATGCCTTGTTTCAGTATTAACGATAAGGGCTTTCTTCATGCTGTCCAAGAACAGGGCCTGGAACATTCTTTGCTACATGAAAGTATCCCCAAAGGTCCTGCTCAAGCACTCCTTGGTGCCCTTTTCCCTGGGAGGTGTCCTTGCCAAAACCCGTGGGCACTCAGCATATTTCTGTTTGATAACAAAGCCAGGCAATTCCAGAGGAGCTGGGGCCTTGTTAAATGTTTCCTTGGAAAATGAACCAGTCTGTGACTGGCTCGGGCTATGCAGGGAGAAAACCCACTTAGGTTGAAACTGTTTGCTGTGGAGTCAGCCGAGACACTGATGGTGCATCTGTGTCTTCTTCCCACAGCTACTGATGGGTTCACTTGACAGGGACACAGTGAAGGCACAGGCTGACAGTGGCTGAGGAAGGAGGCCCCCAGGGGACAGGGGACTGAAAACTCATATTCTCCCAATTCCCATCACCCCCAAGGTGGGTGATATTTTTAGGAACTGGACCTTTTCCCAAAGGGAAAATGCGATTAGGTCCTGGTGGCAGGACCCTCACGGACAGGATTAGTATCTTCCGAAAAGAGATCTCAGAGGGCAGCTTCATCCCCTCCATCGTGTGAGGATGGAGCAAGAAGAAATCACTCATGAGAAGCGCTCCCTCACCAGAAGCCAAATATGCCCCATGCCAAGACCCTGGACTCCTAGGCCTCCAGGACTGTGGGAGATGTTTCCATGGTTGATACACCAGCCTATGTCCTGTACCACCGCTGCGCAAGTAGAGTTAGTCACCGGGACGGCTGCACACGCTCAGGTTGAGCTAAGTCATCAGGAGATGACCCCTGAAGGCAGAGGTGGCTTCACCTGAGCTGCATCCCACTGGCCAGTGAAATGTCCAAGCATCTCCATCCTCCCTTCTAGATACCACCCCAGGAGCTGCTCCTTCGGATGGACAGAGAGGGACAAGAGGCCCACAAAGCGCTTCTTTCTCCCTTCCTCCTTGCTCTGGCTGTTGGTCAATCTCATGAGTTGGGGGAATCTATATCCCAGAGGGTGCAGGGCTCCCCAGAGGCCAGGCACATCCATCCACCTGCCTGGACATTGTCTGCACAGGTGTTGGCTTAGCCCCATCGAGTGTTCATAAGTAAATAGCGCAATGCTGTCGGTTCATCCTCCAGACCAGTCTCATGCTCTCATACTCACCGGCTCTTTGCATGAATCACGATGTCTAGAGGAATTTTCAAATAGTTTCAGGAGCCTGCTGGTTAAGCCTGCCATGGGCACAATGCTCAGTCACTGCTGAGGGCAGGGCATGCGCTGGTGGCCACTGGCCACAGGGGGCAGCATGGACCTCTTTGGGAAAACTTACTTCCCCTGACCCTCAAAGGCCTCAGCTCCACCACAGGCCCACTTTGGGGGAAGAGAGAACCCTTTGTCACAACCCCACCAAGGACAGTAGGAAATGCAAGTCACCTGGCATCTACCATACACGCAGAGATCAGTCTCGTAGGGTCCGCAGGGCGTGCCATCCAGGACCCTGTCAGCCACCAGCAGCGGGGACTCCTTTCCGAGGGGTGAGCAGTAGAGTTCACATGGTTTATCTGAGGAGGGAAAGGTTGGTGGCTGTTGATTGGGAAAGGGGTATGTAGGCAATGTGGGGAAGAAGCACACGTGGGCTGTGAGCCCAAGGGCAGAATGATTAGTGCACAAAGGTCTCGGTCACTTAGCCTTGTTCTCAGGTACAATCACCTGCTCCTGTGGACATTTAAAATAGCACACAGAACAAGACCTCCTGACTCAGTAAATAGCAGAGCGGGCAGCTCTATGGGCTTCCTCCTCTTGGCTCTCCTCATTTGCAGGGACAGGGCATTACCTTTTCGTTCAGTCATTAAACACACCAGCTGCACAAAGGTACAGTTGTGAGCTAGCCCGCCTCTGCATAAGTGACTGTGTGTTAAATCTGAGGCTGGGCCTGTTGCCGTAGTGGTGGGAAAGTAAGGGGGGGGTGAACAAGAATGCCCCAGGCAGGGGAACCAGGCACCATGGGTGCTGTGACAGTGGTTCCCCTAAGACCGTTAGTGTGGTTCAACTGGAAAAGTCTTAGTGCTCTGCTCCCCATTGGCCCAGCTGCTAGGTAGGAACGGCAGAGCTGTGATACAAGACCTCAAGGTCCTGGAAGAAACTGAACAAAGGTCTAGAAAGGGGACTCAGAGACCATGAGGACAACCCACGAGAGCCATGCCAGCAGCTAGATGAAAGTCCCTGTTCCCTTTGCTTTGGAACAACATGAGTTTATGGAACACACTAAGCTCTTCTGCCTTCGTCTATCCTGTTCCCTTTGCCTGTGAATCCCTTGTTCTGCTCGGCTCTGGAGGAGGCTGCTATCACTGTAGAAGCTTCCAACCCAGAGCTTTCTCTCCTGCTACCCTGACACAGGCTAGGACGGGCATCTCAATGGGTGCACTTGGCGTTTATATCCACTCAAACTCAGGTCATTGGCCTGTTGTCCTAGAATTGCTTGAGCAAATCGTAGATATAAAGGGATTTCTTACAGGTAGGTTCCATTGATAATGAAATACTAAAGACTCCATGGTCCAAAACACTTCAATTTCCAAAGCCTTCTGAACTCTCACATGACATTACAAACAGAAAATTCCACACCTGCCCTCACGTGACAGGAGCAGTTAAAATACAGGTGCGCTAAAAACTATAAGATTATGTTCACGCTATGTGTATAACATGTATATAAGCCATAAGTAAAATCCATGTTTCGATTTGTGTTCCATCACAAACACAGCTCATTGTGCATATGCAAATATTGCCAAATCCCAAATAGTCCCGGTTTGAAAGAAGTTGCAAATATTTTGGAGGAAGGGTTTTCAATCTGTACCTTCACACTGAAGTACAGGAACCCTTGGGGACATGGGGCATGCTTTCATCTTCTGTCCCCAGATCAGAACTAGAACTCTTCATAGGACTTAGTAAATGCACTTGAACAAATGACTGGATCTCGTCTCTGTAAATGGTTGAGTAAGAGTAACACACCTCCGTGCCCCCTCCACCACCTAGCCCTAATCATTGCATTTATGGAGTTGTTTTGAAAGGAAACCTTGAGAGTCACAGAGACCTTCTGCTGCCTTACTGGACTCTGTCTCCACCAGCAGCCTTCCCCAGTGAGGCTTTTTCGGTGATCTCTGGCAAGTAAGGGAGGGGCTCAGAAGGGTTTTGTAGCTGATGTGGCCTTGAGGGGCCTTGGCATCCCAATAGGAGAGGACTTGTCAGAGCAGACATGCCGTCTTACCCAGTCTCAAGGGTTTGCATGATTCCATGGCAGCCCATGATCAACCAGCTGAGGGCACCTGAGAGTATGAGAAGTAGGTTCCCAGGATTCAGGTTCAACTCAGCTCTTCTATCTAGTCGGAAGTGAAACAATGGACTCTGAGGAGCACACTGGAAGTCTACTGTTTCCTAGGCAAGCTGCTTATTCCTCAAGCATGGCTGGAGCACTGTACCCCAAGCATTCCACAGACAGTGCCAAAAATGGGCAACAGGTAACACATGCTTCTCAAGGCCCTAGGGGTCCGATGGACAGGTGTGGAGTAACCCTTGATTGAATGAGACAGGTCACATGACACAGTCTAATGTGAGCACACAGAGTGCCTGCTCTAGAAGGCATGCCTCATTTCCAGGTGGGTGGCTGGAAGTAGCTATCCCTCCATTTAGAGGAAGTGACCCAAGAAAGCAGCCAGTGATATAAGAACTATGAAAGACAGAGATGGAGACTGAGGCCAACTTCTAGGAAGCTTATTGGATGGGATAAATGAGAAGTGGTTAGGGGTTTGAGGATCCCTGTGGGCGTCTTCGGGGCACAACACAGCTCTGCAGTCTGGATGGATAGTGTGTCTACTGCACACCAGAGGTACGGTCTATGCCATCTCTAAAGTCTTACTATGAAGAAATAGTTTGAAACTATGGGTCTTAATTCCTTTTGGACTAACATGCTGGTTCAACACTGGGGGTAACTGAGGTTTAAGGCGATTCATTTGATAGCAGTAATGATAACGATGATGATGTGTTAAAGAAGAAATCATAGGCATTTACCATATTCTGCATGCCAAACAACAGGCTAAGTGGTGTCGACAGCACTCAGTGTAGTGAATGCTGCCACTGTCCCACTGTACAGATGAGCTTGGGGCTCACAGAATACCTACATTTCCTCCGGCAGGAACAGCCATACGCTTCTCTGTTCCATCTTGCTGTTCTTTCAACCATCACTGTTTACTCTGAATGAGGAACCCCCGGGAGCCCCAGATACCAAGGGATAAAATGGTACTGCTGAAAACAAACCACAGTGTTCATAAATATTTATGGTTTGGGTTTCTAAGTGTGTTCTCTGATTCGAACAGAAATGGGAACGGGACTTGGGCAGAACAGCAGAAGCTGTTCTGAGGGAAGTTGGAGTCTGTGGAAAGTTCCAGCATGGAAAGGGACAAAGGTTGTTTGTTTTGGTTCTTTGGTGCAAATTTGAGAGAAGCGGAGACTCTGAATCAGGGGAAGAAACTCAGATGGACAGATGTTGGCTTATGATCTCAGGCAAGGCATTCTACTGAGCTCTACCTGCCCTTGACTCTGCCCTTGACAAGCAGTGCAGACGCTGCTCACCAGGCTCAGGCAGCCAAGGACACCAGGGCTCTAGCACTAAGGTCAGAGGTGAGAGTCCTTCATTGGCTAGAACTGCCTGTATTTGTCCATCTTTTTCCCCTCTCTGAGGATTACACTCACAATGTAAGGTGCCCCTACCTCTAGCAAGGAATAGTTCTTTCTCCCAAAGGGATTGAGGATAGTCTATTTTAAATCCTGCAAAAGGGGCTCAGAATTTCTCAGCATTCTCTGAATAGGCTCCTATGAGTAGGGAGTTAAATCTCCAATATAAAAGATCCCACTAAATAATGTGAGGTGGTGGGTTTCAGCTCTGAGCACAGTGCGAGAACTTTTGTTTTGTTGGATTTTTTTTTGTTTGTTTTTTTTGAGACAGGGTCTTACTATGTAGCTCTGACTCTCCTGGAACTATGTAGACCAGGCTAGCCTTGACCTCACAGAGATCCACCTGCCTCTGTCTCCTGAGTGCTGGGATTAAAGGTGTGCACCACTATGCCCTCTAGGAGTATAGAAGGGGATGAAAACCTTAAAAGTTGCACAGCCACACACAGCAAGGAAAGATGCCTAGAACACGTCTCCTGCATGGATGGTGTTTACTTAGATGAATTCTCGCTGAGGACGGTGTGCAGGTAGATGAATTCTGGCTGAGGCTTCTGCCTGGCTTCTCAAAGGCCTGCCTGTTGATAAGGGCTTCTGACTGACCAGAGGAAGCCACAGCCAGGGCAAGATGGGCTCTGAGGCTTGAGAGCTGATGATGATGTCAGCTTACAGAGGTCTGGAATTCATCCTGTGCTCCACAGGGAACATGAGACACCATGGCTCACAATGTTCTTACTGCTCTCTCTTGGACTCAGTTACAAAGTCTTACCGAGGCAGAGTCTACCTAATGTAGAGGCCGGAATTGTCAGGCCTTCTTGTCTTCTGTCTTAGCTTGTGGAAGAGAAGATTGAGTAGCCAGGACTTCATAACCAGGCCCCAGGTTCCAGGATCTAACTGATTGGGTCAGTAGAGTCCACCTGACCACAAACAGACCAAGCAGAGTCACCATGACCCAGAAGCCAGACCCTACAGACAGGTCTCAGTAAACTGGAACAGCACTCACCACGTGACCACAGCCAGAATGACCAATCTTTGTCCTGATAACTCAACATGTGAAAAGCTCTGAAAATGAGTGTTTTCTTCTATGTGCGGCAAACTCTCTAGTTACAAAACCAGCCTTCCCTGGCAGGAGTGAGTACCTGCCTCATTGGGGGCTCCAGGCAGGCTGTCATGTGCCCCTTCGGGTCCCAGCAGAGGTGTTAGTATGGGGCTGCTGAGCCATCATGGCCTTTCAAACACTACAAAGCTCTGAATTCTGAGCCATAACTGACCTGGAAGGATTCAGAGATGGGATACAGATTCACTTAAGAGGAGTTGTGGGTTTCCCTGGTTGGCCATACATGGAGAAGTTTTGAGAAAGGCAGCCTTCAGCGGAGGCAAGATTCCCATTGGTAAGTTTTGGAAGCCACAGAAGGTCCTAATATCTTTAAAAATTTTGGTTTCAGCCCTTCATTGGGTCCTTCAAGAACACCATACACCTCTGTCACAGTGAGCCTCCATTTCTGGGCTGCTTGATTGAGTAGGAGTCTCAGCTCTGACCCTCACATCCCTTATTCCCCCAGACAGGAGCTGGGGTGGGTGGGTCTGTTGTGTGAGGTAAGGGAGCTGGGCAAAGGCTACTTTGTCCAGACATAGCTTTCTAACAGTTCAGTGGGCATGGAGCCTGCTGTTGGCCTGGTCACAAGGGCCTGAACCCTTGAATGTTTCTACTGTGACAAAATCCCACAGGAAAAGCAGAAACAGTGTGGATTTGGCAGGCGGCCACTGCAGAGGGTTTCTGTCTAAAGGCTTTTCCTCTTTGGGGTCTTTTCTAAGGAGAGCCTTTCTCTTCCTTTGGAGGTGGGATGGACTTGTGGTCTTGAGTCCTCCTTCGGAAAGACTACCTCTGCAAGAATTCTTTCTAAAAGAGGAGAGAGAGAGAGAAAAGAGAAAATACTGCTTCCCCTTTCCTGAACCGTGCGTCACTCACCACTGAAGAATTCTGCAGTGATAGCAGTGTTGTGAATAGGGCAGTTATAACGGACTGTTGGAGCCAGAGCCCAACCGCAGGGATCGCTCCTCTCACGGCTCAGCTAGAATTATTGTGCCTTTTAGAAAGCAGGGCTTCAGAATTGTGCCTTTTAGAAAGCAGGGCTTCAGAGGAACACTTATCATCAGCCATCTGAATCAGCCATTTATTATTTCGCTGTTGCCCTTCCGAAATGCTTTAAAAAATGCTGGCTTCTGTTATACTGAGGGAAATGGAACCACATACTTAAGAAGTCGTGGCAATTTCACACCAGAGGACGATGGGTCAAACTACCCTCATAAAGCCCTGAACCCAAGGCCTCTCCTTCAAAGGCTAAACACTACCAGTCTGTAAGCTATGCTTATCAAATATGGCTGGTCTTTTCAGGTCAAAGGTAACACCCACCAGATCTAATTATTTGTTACATGGGCAGGATGGAACAAGAGGCAAATGGGTGAGAAAATGCATTCTAGACCCATCAAAGTCCTCAAGGAGCCTCCCCACGAGGGTGGTCTGGGCAGACAGCAGTCTCCACTGCTACGATGATAAGGGAACTGAGGCACTCAGCGATTCCAAAGCTGTTAGCAGTGAATAGAAGTTTAAGATGGAGTTGCTCAAGTGAGACTTCCGCCCTAAATACATGAAGCAAAAGGGGTTAAAAACGAAGCAGTCACACAACAAATAACACCCCCCCTCCCACACACACACACACACACACACACACAGAGCTGAGCGGACATGGAGAAGGTGCGAGGTGTCCCATCGCTAATGCCTGCTGGCTCTAGGGAAGGAGGAGAGAACAGAAGAGGCATCAAGTCATTTTTACCTGGCTTTCTGGAGACAACGGAGCCTTGGTGACAGGGTGGATCTCACCAGAGTGAGCTGCTGCCCTGGACTGTGACAGCTCTCTCTGGTCATGTCTCCATCCCAGTCAGGGGTCTGACTATGCCTGAGATAGGTGGAAACCTGCAGGCTGTTCATGCACCACAGTAATGGCCAGACAGGGAGAGGTAAGGGTACCTCCAACAGCACCCTTTTATCTGGAGAGTGAAGTCTCCTGTCTCCTTTCTCTTTAGGGAAAGTTGGGGATGAGAAAGCCGAGCTCTTCCCATATTATGCTGGCTAAGTGGCAGCATAGTCATAATTACCCAGCCCCCAGAGTTGATGTCTTTTTCAATACAAGGAAAATGTCTGGGGAATGAACTTTCTATACCTTAAAAGTCCCCAGCTAAGCAGGTACCACTGAAAATACCGTGTGCTCTTTTTTTTTTTTTTAAAGACAAAACTGAGTGGTCAGCTTGTTGGACTAAAAGATGCAGATCTGAGCCGGGTGGTGGGTGGTGGCACATGCCTTTAATCTTAGCACTTGGGAGGCAGAGGCAGGTGGATCTCTGTAGTTCAAAACCATCCTGGTCCATAGAGGGAATTCCAAAATAGCCAGGGCTACACAGAGAAACCCTGTCTTGAAAAAAAAAAAACCCAAATAAATAGATAAATAAAAATTAATTAATTAATTAAAATAAAAAAGAAAGAAGGAAAGGAGGGAGGAAGGAAGGAAGGAAAGAAAAGAACAAACAAAAAAAAAAAGGAAAAAGCTGCTGACTGGAAAGGAAAAAGCTACAGACCGGAAGCTGCTGTTGCCAGGGATATCTGGGTTTCTCAAGAAACAGCTAGGAACATTTAAACTTGTAATTGCAGGTGCCAGAACGGGCATTTCAGGGGAAGAAAACCAAGATGGTACCAGATTTCATTCTTCTGTAAAACATCGGGAGGTTACAGAAATCAGACCCCACTGCGTTAGCTCTAAGCGTCCCTCGTTGCGTCTGAGCACTGAGAGCCAGTGGGTTATTCTCTGAGTCAACTTTGTCAGATGCAGGAGCTCAGATGTCACATAACCTGCCACCTCTCCTCCTCTGCAGCTTCTTTTGCTTATTCCAAGAGACCATGAATGGAGCTAACTTGTGTCTGGCTCGCGGTGTGACTGATAAATGGTGCCATACTGTCAGCATTACAATACAAAGTCATGTTTCTCAAAGAGGAAGAGTTTTAGGCAAAACAACAACAACAAAAACCCCAACACTCTGGACTAAGCTTTGGGGTGTCCTCACCTCCAATGACCAGACATTACAGACTCAATGGAGACATGACCAAACACCTCGACTTGTTTCTTGGCTACTGTGGCAGTTTATGGCATACACTCTCCTGATGGGGAAGAAAGTTCTTGGAAAGTGACCTGTGTTGGCTACCCGCTTTCATACACAGTCCTCAAAAGTCTTCCATGCACTCGAGGCAGAGAGTAAAGCCAACCCAAAATGAACCCAGGAAAGCAAAATGGTACACACTCAAACATACCATTCTACTCTTGGTACCTCAGAACACAGCGCACTGGAAATCAGATGCTAGCGCACTGCACTTGCCCTGCTGTGAATGAATCTAGCCTCCTGTCTGCCTTTATGGCCGGTGTGGGGAAATCTCAAGTTGTTAGTATTCAGTTCTACTATTGTAGGAGTAGGGCCACGGCTCACTTGGGCCGAGGACAGGAGTGTTCTCGGACGGGATGGATGGGATGGGGGGTGAGGATTATGAGCACCCCTAAGTGGGTTTTACAGTTCTTGGGAAAAGGAGGAGGGAGGCTACATTGAAAGGAAGGAAGGGCCATTACCATCAACCACCACCGCTGTCAACAGGCCCCTCTTCTTGCTACTCAGCCGGTCATGGGCTTGGCACTGCTGGTCCCGGAAGCTGGGCACACCTTTGGGGCAGGGCAGGTTCTCACAGGCGGCGTGCTCGACGCTGGCCCCCTGGCAGTGTGTGCCTCCAGGCCCAGGGCTAGAAGGAAGAAGATTTGTGTTAGCCAGCTGGTCTGGTGGAAACAGCAGAGGGTCCTGGACTGTTGCCAGGAGAGGGTGGGCAAGGTTTCCAGAGCAACCGGGTCTCTACTATCGATCACATCTGGGTAACCCCAGTCCCACACTGAGGCATGCTTAAGTGAGCCAGCAGAAAAATGCACCAAAGGGCTGTAAATAAAGGTCATCGGGAAGCAGGACACAATGAGTGTCTGTTTGGCAAGATCCACAAGTCGTCTCTTCCAACTGAATTGAAGACTTGGTCATGTGTAACCTTGAACACCCCAAAGAAAATTTTGGTACTTTAAAAATTTTTTTTCATTAAAATGAAGACATTAAAAAAAATAACTACAGCTCTTTGATATGTTCTAGAAGTTGCCAAGTTTTAGGAAGGATGAGTAAAGAGTTCTCATTTACTTTGTAGTAAGTGGGGTGATTAATTCACTCACACACAACCAGTCTCTAGACATTGGCCAGTTAAGTCCCAGCTCTGCCACCTTAATCAGGGCAAGTATGAGGTCAATCCTGTGGCCTGGATTCCTAGGTGTCATGTTTAGACTGACTGGGTAGTGAGCAGTTCTAGAGAATGGGCTGTGTTCACTGGCAGAGACCACATATCTAAGGTGCATCAAGATAGAATGGCAGGATGCAGGCTGGGCTAGCCACAACAAGGCTTTGCTTAGCTGCTCTGAGAGGCCCCAAGGTGTCCTTGAGAGACTCTGAACTAGACAAGCTCAAGGCTTCCATACATCTCCATGGCACCAAGCTCAAGGCTTCCATACATCTCCATGGTACCAAGGTCATGGTGATATAGTATGATTAGTTACTTTATATTGAAATTCAGCATAAAAGACAAAACTGCGCACTGTGGGTATTTACACACTCACATGCCTGTTAGCTACATTTTGTACTCACAAACCAAGTATTGGGGGGGGGGCTTATGTCCCTCTCTCTGCCATTCATCATGCCTGTGGGCTACCCTCTGAGCATGGTTTTAGAGGAAAGATAAAAGACTAGAGAGTGGCATAGGTCTTTATAAAAGTCTACCCCAGAGGCCAATGAACCTTTTCAATGAAGGAAGGGCAGAGAAGATGTAGTTTTGAGCCACACGGTTTACCGCGGCAACTACTATTAATACAGAAGCAGCACAGCTAACATGTGAAGTGATGGGTGCAGTTATGTCACAACCAAACTTTATAAAAACATGGGGTACAGCAGATGAGTCCACTCTCATAGTTTGCAAGGTGTCTTGGGCACAACATGCCATGCAGAAGGAGAGGCCTCTTGCAGGTCCCTGTCAGCCTCATATACACTAAATAGTTCCTTACCCTAGAGGAGAGGAGGTTGGGAAAATTATACAAACTGATGGCCCTCCAAGAGGTCATGAGTTAGGCTCATGAAGAAATGGCCATTCCTTTAAAGGGCTGATGGTATCTGACAGCTGGGCCTTGTGTGCTGTTTTCTGCCCAGAGCACCAGGCAAGCACACCTCAGAGAAGTGATCATATGGTGAACTTAGATAGACACAGCCTCACACCATGTCCCCAAGGACTCTGGGCTCAGGTACCAAGTGTACACAGAATGGATTTCTGTATTACAAAGCAAGTACAGAAGGAACAGAGAGGGACTGGGCCCCAAAAGACACATGGGGTACTGGGAGAGACGCTTTCAAGGTAATAGGTAAGTTCCAATGACTGGGGACTTAGAGGGGATGCATGATAGAGCATGCATCTTCTGGCAAGCTGGTCCAAACTAAACCATCACCCCTCTCCTTCATTTGTACAGTAAAATCCTACCCTGCCCCAGTGCCCCAGAATGGTAACCTTCTTGGGAAGTGGGGTCACTGTAGATGCAACTAATCAAGATGAGGTTACAGTGGAGGACAGGTAAAGGTCATTGCTGGTAAACCTGATGACCTGTGTTTCATCCCTGGAACCCACATGGTAGAAGCCAAAGAACTGACTCCTGCAAGTTATCCTCTGACCTCTGCACCGGCACCCTCACACATGCACACATGCACACACCAAGTAAATATAAAGCATTAAAAAGTTTATTTTTTAAATATAGACAGCTGCACACAGAAAACTCTATGAGGGAAGGGAAGCAGAGATCTTGGTAAAGCTTCTGCACCCCAAGAGACACCAGATATTGTCATCAAATCACCAGAAGCTAGGAGAGAGGATCAACCATGCTGACTGACCCCTTGATCTTAGACTTCTAGCTCTGTAAACTCTGAGAAAAAATCTGTTGTTTAAGATCTTTGCGAGTGTGTTGTGGTACCCCTAGCAGGCTCTCATAGAGGCCTCACCAGCACCGGATGACGTAAGAGACCTGAACCCCAACATTAGCAGCAGCCCATTGCATCTCATGCGTGCTTGAGCTGCCTCTCTCCAGATCATCGCTCATGCTGTATCTTCTCCCAGAGCAAATGGCCTTCCTGCCTCCTGTCTAGCTTCCTGCCTCCTGCCCTCTTATTCTCTATCTGGTACTCAGGCCATTTCCATCCTACCTTCTTTTCCACGTGGAATTCTGATCCTCGTGTTTGGGCCTCTGCTGTGCTGTAATGTTAATCAGGTTTGAGGAATGGTGAGCTGAGTTCCTTCCTCCTCTTCTCTAACAGTCCCCAACAGGGCCTGGGTGGACTTCAATAAACAGCAGATGGAATTGAGCTAAGTGCCTGGGTGGTTACTTTAAAATGACAGGGAGGAAGGAAAGGAGGAGGAGGGGAAATGAGAGGTGGAGAGTGAGAAAGATGTCAGAGTGGAAAACATCAGGAATCTCCCTATGTCTGTGATGCAGGAATCTGTCTCTACCTAGACAGCTAAAACTATCATCAGTAACTATTTTGAAATGTGGGAGTGTATGTCAAAGCTTGTAGATTCCTGGCTGGTAAACAGTAGTTCACTTTGGTCCACTTCATCTTTTAGTACGGTGGCTAATATTCATCTTCCATCCCAAGCACTAGGAGAAATAATTAAGACCCTGATGGAGCCAGGGTGTAAGAAAAGCCTTCTTGGCTAACTATCTAGCCTCAGGTTCCAAGTGCTGACTGCTGCTGCTGACCACTGAAGTGTAGACACAAACTGACATTGCTGAGGACCCCGACAGGTGACATGGCTTCAAGGTGATTTTCAAAGATCGACTTCCCTGCTCCTCACCACTGTTTTTCCTCCTAAATGCCAGTCAACTTCCAGGACAGTCAGGGATACATAGATAGGGCTACATACCCTGTCTCTAGATAGAAAGATAGATAGATAGATAGATAGATAGATAGATAGATAGATAGATAGATAGATGCAAGTTAGACATTTTTGCATTAAGTCATTTAAAGGCCACTGGATCTCCAGGAGTTAGAAAGCTATGAGGCAAGGCCAGGACAAGATACAGGGTCAGAAAAGACCTGCAAAGCCTTAAACTCTTACTTCCGATCAATATCTGGCATGGAGATATCATTCAGCCATAAACAAAACAAAGGCATCAAAGAGAGGAACCCTGAAGCTGCCATAGACTCAGATTTCCAGTTTTCAGCAAAAAATGTCACACAGCATGAAAGAAAAATGTATCTCATTCAAAGGAACAAAACAGATGGGCAGACCCATCCATGATGAAGCGTGGATATTAGACACAATAGACAACTGCTTTAAAACAACTGTCACAAAGATGCATAAGGGTGGAAGGAAAACACAGAGACAGGGATATGCTGTGTGAAGAGACAGAATTAGTAAAAAGAAACGAAGATAATATTAAAAGCTGAAAAACACAATAATCAAATGAGTTCAAAGCAGATTTTAGTGGATGGAAGAATGAACCTATAAACTGGAAAAGACTTTTTTGTGTTCTGTGATAGAACACGCCAACCAAGAGCAAGTTGGGGAGGAAAGAGTTTTTATATCTTACAGGGCATACTCCATCACTGAGGGAAGTCAGTGCAGGATCTCAAGGCAGGAACCTTGGGGTGGGAACTAAAGTAGAGACAACATAGGAAGGCTGCTCACCGACCTACTCAGCTTGCTTTCTTATA
This sequence comes from Peromyscus nudipes, assembly GCA_902168325.1. Taxonomy (NCBI): domain Eukaryota; kingdom Metazoa; phylum Chordata; class Mammalia; order Rodentia; family Cricetidae; genus Peromyscus; species Peromyscus nudipes. The sequence goes on along the minus strand of CABHPH010157679.1, from coordinate 23,597 downwards.
CAACCCAGGACCACCTACCTGCCCAGGGATGGTATCACCTACAGCAAGCTGGGCCTTCCCAAATCAACCATTAATCAAGAAAGTGCCCCCACAGACATGCCCAAAGGTCATTATGATGGAGGCAGTTCCTCAGTTGAAGGTTCCTCTTCCAGGTGACTCTAGCTTGTGTCAAGTTGACAAAAAACTAACCAGCACAATGGGAAAATTGACATGATCAGTGTAAGAAGCACAGTGAAAAAAGACCGAACAAAAGGGACAGAAAATACCCACTGAATATCATCAAGTGTACACCTTATAGAAGTTTCAGAAGGAGAAGAGAAAGGGCACAAACTGAACAAAGGATGGATGAAAACTTCGGGAATTTGAAGGAAGATACACAGCTATGAGTAGCCCAGCAAACACCAAGTGGGACAAACATGGAGGGACCCCCACTGAGATGTGGTATAACTCAACTACCAAAAGACAAAGAGAGTCTTGGGAGCACCAAGAAAGTAAGACAGGCCACATACAAGGCATCTTAAGAAGACTGTCACCAGATTTCCTATAGGAAGTCTTGGTAGACAAAACAGTAAGCTGATATAGTTCACATGCCCAGAAAACTAAACAACAGTCAAGAATTCTGCATCTGAAAAATAGCAAAGATAAGGGGAAAAATAGAACATTTCCAGATTAAGAACTCAGAAACCTTGTTACCACGAGACTCACATCAGAAGACAATAACCCTATGGGTGCAGTAGTGGTACACGCACCTTGGTGGTAACCAACCGCTCTCTAATTGGATATCCACTCAACAAAAGGGAAATCATGCTGGTACTAGAAACCTTCTCAACTACCCAGGGCTGGTGAAGTCATACGTCTTGGAAGAGAACCTACAACAGTCATTTTATTAAACTAGCATAAGCTGTAACTACATTCTGAATATTTTTTCTTAACCCACAGATGAGTGTAGTCCTCACCCTTCATCTAGGAAACTTCTCTTTGAAATAGGTGGAGACAGAAAATCAGAAGAAATAAAGACTCAGAATTGCAGAGCCTATCTCAATGGATACACGTAAGGCTTAGGAAACATTGAGGAAGAGGGGGCAGAAAGATTGTAAGAGCCAGAGGTTCAGGGAATTTGCTGTGAGATTGTATCTTCTAGGAATGTCAGATGCTACACTCATAAAGTCTTACCAACATGACTACCTAAATGGGAGCTAAATAAGGACAACAGACATGCTAATGTGGACAGGGAAAAGCCGGTAAGGTCTCAGCCCTACATAAAGAACTCCAGGCAACGAAGGAATGCTGGGAAAATAGTCTTCTCTAGGGAAGAGCACACCAATTGGTTATCCAATACCAGATGGTCAGCTTGAAAACATATGTGTAAGCAACACTGCATGGACTAAGTATGTTGTATTTAGGAATATATATATATATATATATATATATATATGCATAAACATATATGTATACAACAACAATTAGTGAAAAGAGGCCATGAATTTGAAAGAGAGCAAGGGGGAGCATATGGAAGGTTTGGAACAGGAAGGGAGAAATGATGTGATTATATTATAATCTCAAAAATGAAAGAAACAATTTAAAAAAAGAAACATAGGAGAGTATCTTTTAAATTCTAATGAAAGAATACTTACTCTGGATAGCATGAGATGAGTCTTCATTTAAAACAGTCTTGATGCTCAGCTTTGTTTATTTTTATTTTTATTTTTTTTTGATGCTCAGCTTTGTTAATACAAGGTTCTAGAGAGACACTGAAGAGGAGCAGGCTTCCCTCCCCATTTCCCTTGGCACTGCACGAGGGTCTCCAGGCAGCATCCTCCTGCATGCCAGAGGATGACTTCAAGGAACCCTTGAGCAGACTCTTGTCCTGTTCTTCAATGCAGCTTCTCACCTCTGACACCCACCCTGCCTTCCCAGAGAGTCAATCTACAGGTGTCCCTCTGGTCTGTGGGCCCCGTGATGGACAGGGTGGAAGAGCTATGGTGGATGGTTCCCAGCATCAACCTTGGGCACCTACCCTACGTCCATGTGCACACAAGTAAATGCACAGCCACACATATGCAAACAAACATACACTCATGCATGACACACACACACACACACACACACACACACGCACACACACACACACACGAAAATAGAAAAAGAAAAGTGAGACCCATAGCTCAATAATTGATAAAAAAAAAATTAGAATCATTATTTTGACCAATATGGGAAAAGAGGGAGACTGACCAACTAGCCACATGGTCCACTACCAAGTAATCCCTCCACCATGTGTGGCAAGATCACAGAGCCCCTACTCTTCATGTCCAGCTCCTCAGTATAGTGGTTCCTCAAACTCATAGTTTTGCTTCCTGTAGTTTCAGTTATGGACAACCAAACATGGTCTTAAAATATAAGATGAGACATGCCAGAAATGCATTATTCATAAGTTTTAAATGCCTTCATTATAGCAAACAGTTGTGATTATGTTATCACGATTATTAACCTCTTACTGTGCCAAAATTTAAAGTTAAACTTTTCAAGGGCCTAAATGTATAGGAAGAAGCATAGCATATATAGAGTTTGGTATTATCCATGGTTTCAGTATCCCAGTAGATAAGAGGGGTGGCAACCTCAGAGACTATCTAGATTAACCAGGACATTGAAGGGACCCTCCTACATGAATAATGATCCTGAAACCATTAGAAAAATACACCCTTCATCCATGGCATAGAAAGACAGAAAGAGTGGTTGTGGGGAGGGTGTGGCTGGGCAGAAGGTCTGTAAACAGGTCTGGGCAGAACTTCCTGACAGAAGTTCTGGGGAGCATGACACAGGTGGGCCCAGGTTTGCCAAGCATCCCATGCTGGGGTTGCCTGAATGAAGCCCGAGCCATAGATAGCCTGGGCCTTGGGAGATGTTTTGCCGGATCAGCAGGGGCAGGGAGGAGCGGCAGGATCCACATGGGGTGGGTGTGAAGCAGAGGGCTGGGATGCTTGTTCACCCCAGAGGTCCTCTGAGGCTATGTAGGGTGGATAAAAACAAAACACCTTCAGGAAGATTAAAACAACAAAAAACCCAGCACGACAGGGCAAAACTGAGGACAGGAAGGATAACAGAACTCGTGACAGAATAGGCATTCCCTCTGGAGAGTTGAGGGTGGGTCGGCATCCTTCCATTGGATTTCCTTCAGAGAACTTGAAGACCCAGACCTATGGGCTCTGCAGCATAGGCTCAATGGCTCTGTGAGGCCTTGTGACAGGGAGGTGCCGGGAAGTTGAAATCTTACCCTAAAGCAAAGACGTGAGGACACACAGGAGACAGTCTGAGCAAAACATCGGAAAAAGTTCTTGACTGTGTCCTTCAGATGCAGAAACCAAAGATCCAATGGGGAAGGGATCACTGCTTAGTGGTGTGAGTTAGGGATGGTGCTGAGAAAGAGCACAGGATGTCTGACACAGGGACAACTGGCTGGAGCATGAGGGTTTTTAAGGATGCATCTTTGGGGCTGAGTACATGATTTATTGCCACCCAAGCAAAAGGACCAGAATTTGGATCACCTGCACCTACACAAATGCTGGGTAACCATGGAAATGCATCCCAGCACCTGGGAGGCAGAGACAGGAGCTTCCGAGCAAGATAGCTAATGAAGTTAGTCGAGTTGTTGAGTTCTGGATGTAAGTGAGAGACCCTGCCTCAAAATATAAGATGGTAAGCGATCGAGGAAGAAAGATATTGCATGTCAACCTCTGATCTCTGCAGGCATGTGCATAGACATGCATCTACACACATAGGAACAAATATGCACCTGCACACATATGAACACACATACCCATGGGAAAATATGCATACCTGATGTGAATCTTCAATGTCTAAATAGTCATTTCTCAGGACCTTCTAAAAACTGACACAGTTGAAGCTGAGATAGATGTAAACTAAAATGACTTGAACAGGCCCTGCACAAGAAAAGGAGATCAAGGGAGATACACACAAGATCACCACTGGTGACTGAGACACACACCCTAGGAGACATGGCCACCAGAAGCGCCACAGTGGAAAAGACCAACGACAGCCTGTATCAGCAAGGAGGGGGAGCACATAAAAACTCACCAGCTCATGGCAGCACAGATGGGGCAGCCACTGTGCACAGCTAGCCAGCTGTCATATGGTCACACATGCAAGCACTGGAAGCTGGCACCTTCACTCGCAGGGCGCTAGCACACGCATGCATGGGTGCTGCAATGTGTGAGGAGCCTGATGAGCATGAACAATACTCTGCAGGAAGTTTTATAAATACGTTTAAAAATTAAAAAAAAAAGAAAAGAAGGAAATGACGTTTTGAGGAGGAACAGATGTGGACAGAAAGGTGAGTCTCATCTGACCCCCCTCTGACCCTTCCCAAGCTCCTCCTGGTCTCCTACGAGGGCAGGCTTCACGGCACCACAGACAGCAGCGGTGAGGAGATGGTAGATTAGGCAGATTAGGAGGTAGAAGGTCTGCTCTTGAGTGGGAGGGACAAGACATATAAACCCACGTAGGCTAAAAGAGGAGGATCCAGCTGGTGCACCTTGGGGGCAACCGCAGTTCCAGTGTTGAGGTCTCCTCTGAAAAGTACAGAAGCTATGAGTGTAACTGCTGCTAAGGGTTGACAACTCAGGTTTGTTTTTAAATGAATATCCCACGGGAAGTCCAGGTCCTTAACACTGGAAGCCCACAGGTGGGCTCTCACTGGGGGAGCAAAGCCAAGCACAGTCCCAGGACTCTGCCCTTCCCTCCACTGAGTGCCAAGTAACTAGCTGCTCCCCCGACCCTTGTTGTGGCCATGGGGTGACAATGCTGTGGTGGTCCTGATGTGCCAACTCTCATCTGCAGGTATTGGGACAGAGATGGCCCTTTACACAGGTGCACCCGAGCCTTCCTCTCTTCACCCAGCATCAGAATCCAAAATAGAGAAGAATTTTCCACTAACTCTGACCAACAACAATAGAAATGGTAGGAAAGAACAAACTTAGGAAGCTGGTTTAAAAACACGGATGTTAAGAGCACTGGCTGTTCTTCCGGAGGACCTGGGTTCAATTCCCAGCAGCCACATGGCAGCTCACAGCTGTCTGTAACCCCAGTTCCTGGGGACCTGACACCCTCACACAGACACACATGCAGGCAAAACACCAATGTACATAAAATAAAAATTAAAAAAAAGAAAATAAACATTTACAAATAAAACAAAACAAAACATGGATGGTTCCCCCTCTGTGTACACTGGGAAGTAAAAACACCAATAGCTACAAAGACCAGGACCAGGAAAAAAGGGGTGGGGTGATGGGGAACTCTCTTGCCAGTATCTCTGGACAGTGAATAAACCAGCTGCAGAATGGAAGGAAAGGGGCCAGGGATGTGCAGATAAAGCCATGGGGAGAGGTTCATGGGAGTATTCCAAGCTGTTCACCGCAGTGAGCTCTGACCATCTCTTGAAATATCAGGGCAGTGAGCTGTCTGATTTAAGGAGTGAGACAGAGAGTATGTTGTTTGGGTCAGCTCTTGGCTCAGAGGCCATGATCAGCTGTGCTTTGTAAGTCACCCCAGAGACATTGTTCAGGATCAGGCCCTAGGCTGCAAGCCCTAACTGCCTAAATGCGGACCCAGTCACTTTAGCAAACACTTCAGGGCTGCTGCAGATCCACCTGCCCAAAGTCTGACTGGGTTTTCCCTCCTCACATGCGTTGGCTCCAGGAAGGTAGGACAGACTCTTGAAGAACATTTCCCAAGGAGACAGGGTGAGATGTCCCCATTCCCAACAGGAAACGGAGCTGAATGGTCACAGTGAACGATCAGACTGCCTAGCAAGGCATCAAAATTATAGGAGCAAAACCAGGTCATGCTCTAGGTTGAAATAGGCAAGGCTGGGGTGACATGCTCAGGCTCCTTCCTGAGCATTTCTGGCTGTGAGTGATAGCATTGCAGGGGAAAGGTGAGCTACATACAGTGCCTGGCTTTTTACAGCATCCAAGACTCTATACAAGTAAGGGGGCTTACTGGTGATCTATTACTTGGCCTGATTGTTTCAGTTAATTTTTGTGTTTCTGAAGGGAAAAGAGACATTCAGGATATGTCACGGAGGCCTGGGAAGGGCAGAAAGATTTCTTTCCCCTGGAAAAACAGGCAAGGAGATGTCCCGGCATATTTTATTGAGCTACTGCTCTGCTATAGGCAGGGAAGGGATGGTGGAGCTGGCCCTAGGCTTTCATGAAGTTCCAAAGCCAATGGGAACAAAGCAGAATCAACTGAGTTGACACACAAGAGACCCATCCATGCTAGAAGGGTGCACAGGGTGACACTTCACCCCACTTTAAACAGGGTGGTCAGGGAAGGGATGGTGGAGTCGGCCCT
>CABHPH010157679.1:0-12619 GCA_902168325.1 Peromyscus nudipes | reverse complement strand
AAGATGTGGAGGAGAGGAGGAAGAGCAGGGAAAAAGACAGGAAGATGCGAAGGAGAGGAGGAGGGAGGAGGAGGGAGCAGGGGAGGAGGATGGAGGAAACAGCAAACAACTAAGGAAAGCTTGCAAGTAAGACTGAAGAGAAAGCTGTGTCGCTGCAGGTCCTCCCCTCAAACCCTTATAGTCTCACCCCTGCAAAAGGATCAGCTTGTTGTCTAAAATTTAGCCAGAATCTGACAACATGAGATTCTCATCAATGTATGGTGAGTGCACTGGTTTTTGGTTTAATACCTACTCCTTAAAAACCTTCCGTTTAAGAGAATTCACTTGTGTGACAAAAGGAGTTGTTTAATTAAAAAAAGTCAGGGAAATGATTGATTCTTGTGGCTGTGTAAGGAACAAGGGGTGGCGCGGACACATGGGTGTGCGGTGGGCTCCACGGCGTTACCGCAGTGCTCAGGGGTGTTTCCGAGGCTCCCGAGCAGAGTGCACACTGCCTTCCTTCCAAAGGAGCACAGCTCAGTGTCCAGGAGGTGAGAGGCTGCTGCCCGCCAGGGCCGCTGGAAGCTGAGTGTTACCTTGTCCGCCCCACACTCGGTGCCGTCCAGGGGAGGGTCCAGCTTGGTCTTGCAGGACGTATCTCCCTCCACCAGGCACCACAGCCCAGCACACATCAGATGCTGCAGGACAAGAGAAGCAACCGTAAGTGCCTCAAGAGCACGCCCAAATGCAGGTCACAGCTGGGGTCACAGCCATGGAGCAATTACCATTCCGATTTGGGGTTTCAAGCACATGGGGGAGAAAGGAGGGCTGAATCTGGGATTCTAAAACTTTGACTGGGTTATTCCGCCCGGTGGAATTCTTGCATTCACTCCTCAGAGGGCCTGTCTCAAGGGACTGAGTTCAGGAGTTCCAAACTCAGGGAATTCTGGGAGGTGCCTCCCAGGAGTGGTTAGTAAGTAGATCCCTTCCAGCTAATGCAAGGGATGAAGCAGATGGCCATGGGCTGACAAAGCGTCCAAGAGACAGTCCTAGCCTAACTCCACCAGAGGCAGCTCCATGCCAAGTGTCCCAGGCGAGTGTGTTGGACGGTGAGTGAGGCGGAGTTTTAAGCAGCTATCATGGGGGCCAGAAATGGGAGGCTGACGTGCAGAGGTAGCCTTCTATTCTCCCTGCCTGGCTTCTACCTCTGCTGAGCTGGGTATAAATTATTGCAGTATTTTACCTAGAAAAACTTGGAACATCCACAAACAGAGAATTAAAGCAATTCTACTAAAACAGGAACGGGCATCTAAAAAGAAAGACTCCCAACTGTAATTAATAAGACATTTGGACATTGACAGTGTGTTCAGAATGAGATGACTTATCAAAATTACCAAGGCAGGCATGGCTATTCTTCCTCCCCAAAGGACTTGTGAGCAGACAGGACCATCAACCATAAGAGATGGGGGCTGGCTGAGCCTATTCCACTGGGAAACTGATTCTGAGCTATGTTCTACATGTGGCTCAGGGGTCCTAGTGCGACAGTCCCACTGCCCAAGGCCACTGATGAGTTACACTCATCAATGCACCTTTCTGCACTTCTCTCCCTGTAGATGGCCCCTCACAATATTTCCTGGGATTGCTTCCCACATAAACTACTTGCACCCAAATCCTCACCATGATCATGGCCTGAAAATTGGAAACAGATGTTCCTATGGCGCTTTTAAAGACACAGTGCTTCCAGGATGCCGAAACCAATTGAGTCGAAGAAGCTTGAGCTGGAATGGGAAGACCTGACCCTCCACTGTGTGGTCAGTGGTTAGTTGGTGCCCTTCGGGCAACACGAGGGACTCCCTGCAGCATGGCACAGTGAGGCAACAGCAAGGTTTGCAAAGGGTGTGCTATGCTCAGTTTAGAAGTCTGCTGTTCCGAGCAATCGTGAACATCTGCACAGAACAGATGTGCAACTGTGCCGTCTGAAGTAAAGAAATGTGCAGAGATTGGAGGGACAAAAATAAAGAGGAAAGGAAGGAAAACAGCGGTGGAGGGGGCTCTTACAACAGGCTAAGAAAAGCTCACAGCTCCTTCTCACTTTTCACGTGTGTGGGAGCTGGTCTGAGCCTTCAAAGAGTCAGTGACTGAGGTGTAACGCTGCACAGCACACGTGGGTCCAGAGAAGTCTGCACGTTCCCCTTACTGTTTACCTGTCCATGGAACGGTAAAAAAATGAGAACCCGCGCACAGCACAGCTGCTCCCATAAAGACGACTGCACCTCATTAATGTTTGATTCCTTGCACTTTCACCTAAGAGTCCCTCCAGACTGTCGCAGCGATGTTCAGACACGTGGTCACGAGGCAAGGCGGACCCAGGAGCACAGTTAAGGGCAGGAGTGCTTGGGGTTAGGAGAAATAATGGCCACATTAGGAAAGAGAGGAAGGAGGCAGGGTGAACTGTTTATTGTGCATTTTATGGACAGGGCTTTCTCATGAAACTTCCCTAATTATCAAAGCCAAAGAGTGGGAGGTTAGGCGGAGTCTTCTTAAACAGGATACAAAAATACCAACTTAAATAAAGGAGGAAAAAACACAAATGAATTAAACTCCATTAAAAGGAAGAGCTTTTGTTTATTAAAAGGCAAGTATAAAAATATGAGAGAAGGTATTTGCAATAGATGGGGGAGGTATTTGCAATGCACATAACCAACAAAGTATATCTAGCACATTTTTTAAAAAAGAAAACAAACCAAAACGACTAAAGATCAAATAAGAAAAAAAGCCTCATGGAAAAATGGGCAGAAGACTTGAGTTTTTCATAAGATGATATTGAAATGGCAATGAAGCATATGAAAATATGCCGAAGCCTCTTCAACCATCAGGCAAAGGCAAATTAAGACCATCTTTAGATATTTCTATGTACACTGAAAAAGATGGAGAATTCTTCTCCTCCTCTTCCCACCTCCCTCCCTGCTTCCTCCTTTTCCTCTTCCTTTTTCAGACAGGGTTTCTCCATGTAGCCCTGGCTGTCCTGGAACTCACTCTACACCAGGCTGTCCTCAAACTCATAGAGATCTTCCTGCCTCTGCCTCCTAGGATTAAAGGCATTTGAGACCAGTATGCTGCAAGGATTCTACTTCTTGACAAGGATATAGCCACCAGGAACTTTTTGAGCAACTTTGGAAAAACATCCATCACTATTTGTTACAGGCATTACACACTGTCAATTTTATAAATCCATCCCCAAGAATATAGCGGAGAGAAATCTGAATATATGCTGTATGAAGCCATCAAGAATGCCCTTTTCAATAGGATTTGTGTTATTACAGAGGTAGAAACAAGGCAAATGCTCACTGACACTGGAGCAGATGCATCGTGATTAGAATAGGAGAATATGGTGGGATTTTGTTTGCATGCATTTCAAGCATAGGTAAAAAACTCTAGTGTTGGGAGCCAGATTGGTGGCTTTGTTTTTTGTTTTTAAAAAGGGGAGTAAGCACAAAGGAGGCTTTGGGATGGCAGCCTTGGCCCCAAGTGTGGCCACTGGCAGTGCCTCTCTAGGATGGTTTTCCCAGCATGCTTAGTTAAATTTGGTATTGTCCTAAATTTGGAATTTTCAGTATTCTCTGCCTCCTCGTCTTCTCCTTTCTACAAGCATTTTCAGGCACCTATTAGCTAAACCCTGTGGTAATGTGTCCCTAAGAACCTGCACAGTTGCTGGTTCCTTGGCGGCATTTGATAGTCTGTACTTGCTTTTTCTTCTTCTTGGCATGACTGTAGGAGTTGATGGCTAAGCTGTTAACAGTTCTGCAGCCTGAGCTGTTACCATTGTCTTCTAGATGGTGCTGAACACCTCAGAGAGCCTCTTTATCATGACTGCCCTGAAGTGGAGGCCGAGAGTGAAGTCATTGTTTTCCAGTGACTTTGCAGACGACCATGTCTACCATTTTTCCTTGCCTTGGACTCACTTTTACCCACAGAATGTGGCACAAATGGCAGGACGTGACATCATGATTAGTTCATAAAACACTAGGATCTCTGCCCTCCTTAAAGGCTCTCTGGATTGTTTTCTTGGCTTGCCTTTGGTCAAACTAGCTGCCATATTAGAAAAGGCCATGCTACAATAAACTGGGGCCAGCCTGATGAACTAGACAGCATGAAATTTCGGCCTTTGTTCCAACAACCTACAAGGAACAGGGAACTTCCAATAATTACCCAGGGAGCCTGGGAGCCTGGTGACAAACTCTTCCCCAGCTGAGTGTCAAATGAGACTTCTGACCGGACCTATGCCCTCACCATAACCTTGCAAAATTGCTGAGACAGAAAAGGCCTGGCTGAGCACTGTCTTTATCCCCAACCCTCATGACATTAAAGATCAGAAATATGTTTTGTTTTAAGTGATCATATTTTGTGGTAATTTGTTAAGAAACAATAGTGAACTAACATAGATACACTTTTCAGTACTTTTCTAAGCATCAAAGACAAGAGATTTCTTAAAGTGTCTAGACAATGAAAACATGGAAGCTTAATTGTGTAGACAAAGTGTGACAGAGGAATCAGTGCGAAGAGAGCCTGCCTTCTATGAAAAATACTACAGAAAGGCAAGGAAAATCCAGAGGAAAACATAACCTAGGACCAGAATCATCTGACTTAGTAACAAATGAGCTAACCTTGTCTGCTAAGATAAAACCTTCATATTAGATGATAAACTAAAGCTCTATTATATGCTGTGTTACAGGCACTTAAATATAATTCAGAAGTCAAAATAAAGGCAAAGGAGAACAATTCTAATGTCAGTCAAACTTGAACCCAGAACCTGAAGCATGAAATAATACAAAGAAATTTACCCTCAACAGTCATCTAGTATCTATGCCCCAAATATTACATAGTATTAAGTCTCATTAAACAAAACAGACCTGGGATAAAAGGGCAAACAACAAAAAAAGAAGTCACTATAATCATTTAATGAATCTTTTTTAGTCCAGGACGAACCAAATAGTCATGGGACAATAAAAGAGATGTAAATAACATATCAAGATAGAATTGATAGAGCTCCAGTTCTTAAAACAAATATGGCAAGACACATCGTTAATGGTCATGGAGTATTTATAACAAGTAGCCCCTGTAAAATGTGGAAGTGAAAACCATAGCATGATGAAAATGATCCTTGAGGCAGCACATTGCTATGTATCCCAGGCTAGCTCATCACTCTTGCAGTCCCAGGATCACAGGCAGGGGCTACCACACCCAGCTTGTAATTAAATATTTGTTTTAAAGAAAGCTAGAGAATAAATAACCTTGTCACATGCAAAAAAAAAAATCTAAATTTTCCTTGAAGCAATTTTGTGGTCCAAAGGAAAACTATAACCCAAGCTGCAGATGGTAAAGGGAATAATGGAGAGGGAGACAAATTGAGATACGTAGAGTGTCTGAAGAAATATTTAGAATCCAAATTACAATAATAACAATAAAGTAATTTTAACATGCTTAAAACCGAATAATTAAAAATCTATTTAAACAAACAACCAACCCAGAGGATAAAACTAAGCCTGGTGGTAATGCTTATAATCCCAGCTCCTCCAGAGGCTGAGGCAGAAGGGTCATAAGTTTGAGGTCCACCATGGCTACAGAGAGCTCAAGGCCAGCCTGGACAATCCAATATGAGCCTGTCTTGTGAAGTTACAAGGGGCTGTGGACAGAGCACGTGTTCCATATGTGTAGAGCTCAGCCTCTGTAATCAGTACTGCAAACACAAACCCTGCCACCAAGAAGATCAAAACAGAGTAAAGATAAAAGATAATGTTATGATTTAAGAAGCAGGGCACCCAAAGACAACCCCCAGAGCTGCTTCTCTGAAGGGAAAGTGAACCAGAGAAACCATTCACTAAATTATTCAAGAAAAAGGGGAAGGAAAAAATGAAACAAGAAGGAAGGGATAACTAAAAGGCAGACCAGAGACCACCTGACTCATTTTATGTACAAAACCCATAGCTTTTCTGTAAATGTTTAAAATAATAGACGTACTGTTTGACATTAAGCCTGTCTCTAGGGTAGAGAGATGGCGCCGTGGATAAAGCTCTGATCGTGTAAACTTGAAGACACAATTTCAGATACCCAGAGCCCACCTGTGACTGCAATCCCAGCACCAGGGAGGCAGAGCTGGGGACGATCCCTGGGCTTGCTGGCCAGCCAGTCAAGCTGAATCAAGGGATCCGGGTTCAGTGAGAGACCGTGCATCAAAAAATAAGGTAGAGCTGCGCATGATGTCTCACACGTTTAATCTCAGCACTCAGGAGACAGAGAGGCAGGAGGATCTCTGTGAGTTCAGCCTAGTCTACATAAGAAGCTCTAGGCCAGTCAAGACTACAGAGACCCTGCCTCAAACAACAACAACAACGTGGTGAGTGACTGAAGCTGACGTTGCCCTCTGGCCACACACACACACACACACACACACACACACACACACACACGTGTTGTAATGGATAATACTGATTATCAATTTGACAAACTCTAGAATCCCCTAAGGCAAGCCTCTGGACACACCTGTGAGGGATCATCTAGATTAGATTAGCTTCTTCCACATTTGTGAGGGCTCCTCGGACTTGCGATGTTTAAGTGGGCAGTACCTTCCTGGGTGTGAGTGTTGTACTGGGTAAAAAGGAGAAGCTGGTGGGGCGTTGCCTTGCATGGAGAAGGAGAAAGCCCTCTCCTAGATGAGGATGTACTGTGCTCCACTTTCTGACCGGATGTAGTGTCACCAGGTGTCTCAAGCACCTGCCATCAAGCTTGCCACGACAACAAATCCCCTCCAACTGTCAGCAGGAACAAACACTTCCCACTCAAGTTGTTTATTGTGTGGGATTTTGTCACCACAATGAATTAGTGTTCTCTCTCTCTCTCTCTCTCTCTCTCTGGCTACAGACTGAATGACAGAGGGCACCTAGAGAAGTGCCATGGCCACCCCCACTGAATTCTTAGTATTGTGGTTTTCAAAGGGACTTTCTATTTAACTTCTAAGGAGCAGCTAACACCAACATCTTAAAATATTTAAGAACATGAGAAGGGAAGATGTTTCCCCTATTTTTTTCATACTAATTAATGTAACATTGACACCTAACAGAATAAGCATAAGAAAACAATCATACTAAACTCATTTGTGAATAATTGTTGCACAGATTCAAAATACAATTTACATTTGAATGAATTATACCAAGCCAAGTGAAATTTACTTCAGAATTCAGAGAGCTAAGTGTTAGAAAATATGATAATAAAATTCACCATATTACTAACTCAAAAGTGAGATATTAGGGCTGGAAAGAAGACTCAGAGGTTAGGAGCACTGGCTTCTCTTGAAGAGGAACTGGGTTTGGTCCCCAGCAATCACATGACAGCTTACCACAGCCTGTAGCTCCAGTTCCAGGGAATCCGATGCCCTCTTTTGGCCTCCATGGGCACCTGCCCGAGACATACAGGCAGGCAAAACATTCATGCACATAAAAAGTTGTCTTTAAAAAATGAGAAGTTACTTGTTCTCTCCATGGATAATAAAAAGACATTGAATAAAATCCAATTGTGACTCTTATTAAATGCTTAATAAGATTTAAACAAATGTATACTTTTTAAACTTGATTAATACCTGTCTCATGGGGGAGTATTAGAAGCATTCCACACAAAGTCAAGAAGAGAAGGATATCCAATTATTATTTTAGATCAGAGAGGATATTAGTGATTAGGAAAAAAGGAATCATGTCAGTAGAAAATGAAATTATTCAACCAGAATATGTACAGTATCCAGGCAGTTCCTTTAACAAGATGGCTGTACCCCTTTGTGAGATATAATCAATTCAGTGACATAGTGGAAGACAAGGCCTCATTTAAAAAGGAACAGAGCATTGTGCAAAAGTAAATGTAAGAGGCAACAACGTGTAAGACGTATACAAAGACCAAATTTCTCTGGACGGTGGGTTGGGAAGACATCTTGAAATCATGTAAAGGAACATGATGTTACTGCAGGATAATTCAGTTATGTACAAGGACATACTTTCCCCTAAGTTAATTTACAAAAGAATGAAATTGAATTTAACATAATCACACAATTTCCAACTAAATGAGAATATGCTGAAGACCACATGGGAAAACAAACAAGGAATAACTCACCAGCAAAACTGTAGACAAGCACATGTTCAGTGTATTAAAATATTTTATAAAGCTATGGTCATGTAAACATTAAGTGCACGATGTGATTAGTGGGACAGACTGGGAAATCCAGAAATAAAGAAGAAGCCATGGGGTTTGGAGAGACAACCAGTGGGTAAAAACACTTCCTGTTCTTGCACAGGACCTGGGTTCGATTCCCAGCCCTCTCGCTAGATTACTCCATTTCCAGGGACCAACCCCTCTTTCGGCTTCCACAAACATCTGCACACTCATGTGTACACAAATATACTCACACACACACACACATTACATGATGTTGTATTAAGGAATTTAACATAAATGTAAATTCATAAAAGTAAAAGAAGCAGCCACAGAAGTAAATTTATCTACAGTTTAGGAGTGGAAAGACCATTTTGGGCATGGAACAAATCCCAAGATTTAAAAAAAAAAAAAGAGAGAGAGAGAGAGAGAGAGTTTACTTCAAACACACGTGTATAAAACAGAAAAAAAAAAGAAAAGAAAGAGAAAAGAAAATACTGAGTTGAAAAAAAGGCTGAAAAGTTATGTCAGCTAAAGATCCATTTTCTTTCATAGGTAAAATTTCTAAAAACCAGTTTTAAAAAATCTCCAGGACACAATGTAACAAAATTAAAAACCAGTCCAGGGAAAAGAAAACGTACTAGTTCTTCAATATACAGATAAATGCTCACGTTCATTAATACAAGAAATTCAATTTCACCTGCAAGGGACTCATGTTCGAAATACTCAAGATGGGCAAAGATAAGAAAGATGGGGTAATGGGGCTGGAGAGATGGCTCAGTGGTAAGAGCACTTCTCTTCCAGAGGACCCAGGTTCAATTCTCAACACCCACATGGCAGCTCATATCTGTCTCTAACTCCAGTTCCAAGGGACCTGACAGCCTCACACAGACACACATGCAGGCAAAACACTAAACACACATGAAATATAAATAATGATATATTAAAAAAGAAGATGGGGTGAAGGCCAGGGGAAGGAGGCACTCTCCCACACTGCTTGTGAAAGTGTGCAAATACAAGCCTTTTTGGAGATCAGTTGAGCAAGATCTCTATCTGACGTGTGCTCTTGGTATTATATAAAATTCAAAGACGGGCAAAAACAGCCTGAGGGGCCACAGTGTACAGCAGTGGTCCTCGTGGGGGCAGTGAATAGAGACAAGTAACAAAGGCCGTTCTGGGTGACTCAACATGCCCTGCTTCCAGATGTGCTGGTCATACTCAAACAATTAGTGAAAAACCAGCGTAACTGTCTTACCATCGGGGCACTTTCCTGTATGTTTCGTGTTGTGTTCTAGGTCAATTAAAACTATGGAATTTCTGTGTGTGCAAAATGATCTTTGACCTACTTCTAGGTATTTATCCTGTGCATCTGTGGTTCTTTCTCAGTCAGGGGCAGCTGAGTGTCCCAAAGAGCATTTGGAGGTATCTGAAGACACAGCTTTTAGTTGTCACAACTCAGTCAGGAGTTGTCCCCGCTCCTCCAGCAAGGTGAGCATATGCCAAGGATTCTGCTAACCCCTTCATGTGCACACGCTGTCTCCCAACAACAAAGAATTGCCTAGCTCAACATGTCAGCAGTGCTCAGGGTTGGGAAACCCTGCTACAGACGAACTTAATCCTCATGCAAAAGGCAAAGCTATAGGTTACAGTGGGGAATCCTGTGAGAAGGTACCTCAGCCAGGTGTCCGAAGGTAACAGTACCGTCATTCACCACGTTAACCCCCACCTCAGTTTATCCTTGCCCGTAATGAATGATCTCACTCTAACGAAGACACAAGAAAGGCCCAACTCATGAAACGGCTGGTCAGTATTCTGCAAAAGCATGGAAGTCGTGACCAATCAGGAGGGACTGAGGAGCTACCACAGAGAGGAGCCCCTATGGGAGAGGAGAGTAAATGCAAACCAGGATCCCAGCTGGGACTGCGGTGCAGAGAAAAGGCGGCAAGTGTCTCTTAGACCGTAACAAGTTCATTCCTTGTTTTTAACAAAAAAATATATTTTTAAGTGCTGGGGATCTTGAACATGCTATTAAAGCATTCTCCCATTGAATTACTCCTCCAGTCCTTTTAGTTTCTAATTTCTATGAAAGTTGTATATATTTACAGAGTGCTGTGTGACACTTTCATACATGTATCCTTTGTGTAATGTTCAAACCAGATCAAACATATCTATTTCCTCATGCATTATTATTTCCTTGTGAATTTCTTGGTTTTAATAATTTCTCTAGGATTATGGAATATATTAACATATGGAAAGTTGGTGAATGAAATACTATTTTTACAACACTTCCTTGAGATCTAAAACTGTCTCACAATAAGTTAAAAACATAACATAATCTACAGTAATTTTAAGTGGAGCAACTCCATTTATACTGATATTGGAGAACTCCAAGACACTGTCAAGAGAAAAAGAGTCACAAAAACACGAGAGTGTGCTAACATTTAAATAAAAAAGGATTAACATTATCGGTCATGTTTCAGATCTTACACTTTGTGCATATTTTGCTCATTTGGGAAACATTAATATCAATCTGGAAGATCACACTGAAGGCCAAGCGTCTGTGGAGAGGATACTCCTTGCTATGTTTTGGATGTGAAGTATCTATAAAGGGCCTATGAGCTAAAAGGCTCAGCCCCAGCTTGGCACTATTGGAAAGTGATAGAACCTTTAAGAGATAAAGATAGTGAGGGCGGTCTTCCAGTTATTGGGGTAATATCCTTGAAGAAGACCACAGTCATTTCCTCTCCACTTCCTGGTCAGCATGAGGCGAGCAGCTTTGCTTCATTACGCTCTGACCGCTATGATGTAACACCTCATCAGATTACCAAAAGCAACAGACCAAGGAATGAAGACTCAGAAACCATGAGGCAAAATATACGTGGTCTTTTTCTAAGTAGGCTACCTCTGGTATTTTGTTACAGTACCAGAAAGCTGATAATCAGCTCTTTGTTATAATTATTTAATATCCACAGTGCATGTTTACAAACTACCAGCAGCTATACTCTTCTGAGTTATCTTTATACCTATAGATTGATGCATCTCTCGGTCGTCACCAGAGAAGTGTCTTTTTGCAGTCGATGGCTATTAGCATAGAGGCCCATAGCTAGTCAACATGCAAAGACTCAGCCTACATGAGATATTCATGTCACACCCCTTCTGCACAAGACTCTGGGGTCACTGTGGAAGAATGGGCATTGAGATGGTAAGAGTCAGAGGTAGTGGATGTCTGCAGACAAATAGTATTTGCTGAACAGGCCAGGGCAGTTGCACACAGGAACACACAGTGTCTGTAACTGTACATGCAAGACTTGTACAGGGCCAGACAGACAAAGATGCCTGCATAGATGGGGGAGAAGTCCCGCCCTTAGGTGAGGAACCATTAGCAGTTGATGGCTACTGGGGAGGATGATTCAGCTTTGTTCAGGGATGTGGTCCCTGAGAGGCTACCAATATTCCAGTAGATGGTCCTATACCACATGTACAGACCGGCTGCACGAAGTGGACTTTTAAAAAGAGCACATGATCCAGTCATAGTGGCACATTCCTTTAATCCCAGCACTCAGAAGGCAGAGGCAAGCAGATATCTGTGACTTCAAGGCCAGCCTGGTCTAAGGAGAGTTCTAGGACAGTCTGGGCCACATAGAAGATCCTGCCACAGACATACAAACAAGCACATGAAGTTGGGAGGGAAGTGAGGGGGAAATATGGAAGGAGTTGGAGGGGAAAGAATGGGTTGGATTTGATCAAAACACATAATACACATATATGAAATTCTCAAACAATAAAAATAAAAGTGATCAAATTTTAAAGTGCTAATGATTTTTCCTGCAGACATTCTTTTATTTCCTCCTCAAGGGCACTTCCTCTTTAAGTACTTTTCCTACCTCATCTAGATAACCCTGGTCATGCCCATGTTCACCACAGCTTGCAAATCTAATACCCACATAGAACTTCCTCGTCCCCTGCAGGACCCAGTTTAAACTCCCACCCATGTCAAAGGCCAGCTTCGGGCTGGTCTGTACCTGAACCCCTACATCACTCCTCTCCTCTATACCTCCATGGATTCTGCTTCACCTGCACCAGATAGAACTCTGCTCCTGTGCAGGGGTAGCTGTATCTTCAAGGGCCTCACCTCTTCTCCAGGCTCATCTCCCAAAGACTGCTCTATACTTCACTAGAGCTACAGAGTGGATGGTGAGTATGGCATTCTGCCCACCTCTGTGGAGCTCGGTCCAGGACTGAAATACATGATATCAACAGGTATCCTAATGCTCTGCTCCTCCAAGGTCAAATCCAAGGCACTCAGGCTTTGTAAAGGGCCAGCCACTCGAACCAATCAGGAATTGGAGGCCAGACTCCTCCAACTGCCCCCTTTTCCTGTTCCAACCAGGAAGAACCCATTAGGGATTTAAGGGTATGATATCCTGACCAGTTCTGCTGGGAAACG
>CABHPH010157678.1:0-18016 GCA_902168325.1 Peromyscus nudipes | reverse complement strand
AGGTGATTGGTGGTATATTCACACAGTGGAATAGTATGTTAAGAGAAAAACACGTCAACAAAGGCTTTACAGAACAAGGTGCACAAGTTTCACCTGTGTAAAACGAGAGACAGCAGTGTAGAGAGGAATAAATGGCAAGCTATCCCTCCTATGGAGGGCAGATATATTTAAATTCTATCTTGTTGAGGCATAGACACAGTCAGTGCTTTATAACTACATGTCCCATGTATCTGTAGCCAGCTAATGAGGAATTGAATGAGTACTTAGGCCTCCAATGTCTGAATGTGCATGAACACATACAGACTTCTGTTCTTGCCATCATTCCCCTAAAATACAGTACAAAGTTTATTTACAGGGGCTGCAGAGGTAGCTCAGTGGGTAAGGGTGCTTGCTTTGTAAGCGTAAAGTCCTGTGTTTGAATCCCCAGCACCCGTAGCAAAAGCTGGGCATGGCTGCACATGCCTGCAACCACAACATTGGGAAGAAGAGACAGATGGAGTCTGAGAGCTTTCTGGCTAGCCGGTCTAGCTGACATGGTGAGCTCTGGGTTCAGCAGAGACTTTGTCTCAAGGCACTAAGGTGAGAACAACAAAGGAAGGCTCTCAATAGCCTGTTCTGGCCTCTGCACAAGTGTGTACTAGCACACTCACATGTATACACTATACACAAGTGCGTTGTGCACACACGGAGCTAAAGAATGAACAAATAAAGACCATTTTCCCTGTTCTGGTTGGTTGAATGAGCAATCTGAAAGTCATTTCAAGTATGGGGTGGGTAGGTGTCAGTTATTACCAGATACTGCGTCGTTTTCTGTAAGGGACTTGAGCGCACGTGGACTTTGGTATCTGTAAGGGTTACAGGAACCAGTCTCCGTGGATGTTGTGAGATGGCTGTACTATATTCCATTGATTGTTAAGGTGCAAATCAAGGAAAAAGCACCCGAGGGTCAAGGTAGAAACTAATAAAAGCAGCTCCCCCTAGTGGCTGTGACGATGTAAGGGAAAGCCGTAGTGAAAGACGTGCAAGCAGATCTTCTGTATTTTCCCATTCTTTTCAACCTAAAAGTCTATATTCATAAAACAAAATTGGTTAACAAAGGAAAACAAAAAATAGGATCCCTGTAATAGAGAACACCAGAAAAATTAATGTAACTGTATGTCAAGCTGGAGAGGAACCACCTTCCTGCACATGCTCAGCTTCCCACACCACCCCAGCCACTGGTTGCTGTCTCTGACACCAGAGGGTAATTTTTCCACACTAAGCAATTCTGCAGTTCACTGTGGGGAGCGATTTGGAGTCCTATAATTCAATTCAACCTGACATTACCTAAGCTGTGCACAGATCCCACAGATCCAGGGTTTATTGGCATGAGACTGCCACCACTTCAGATACCACTTAAAGTGGTGTGACTTCTACTTGGATTGGCTCCACAGTAGACTGTCTTGTGACCCTCACGCCTTGGCTGCTGTCATTCGATAGAGTGGTAAACACAGTTACTGGTTTATTACAAATGAAATAAATGAACAGCCGGATGAAAAGACACACAGGAGGCAAAGTCTAGAACAGTACTAGCATGAAGCATCTGGATGCACGGAGTTGGCTGTGGCTTCTCTCATCTGCAGAGGTGTTGTTCACCGGCACATGTTGAAGCTCTCAGAGTCTTATCGTCTAGAGATTTTTATAAAGGAATCATGTAGATACTTTAAAAATGTTTCTCCCCTCTACACGATGGCAGATGAGGCTGAAATGTCCAAACTTCTAATCTTTCTTAGTTAGTTAGTTAGTTAAAGTTTCTGCCTTCCTTCCTTCCTTCCTTCCTTCCTTCCTTCCTTCCTTCCTTCCTTCCTTCCTTCCTTCCTTCCTTCCTTCCTTCCTTCCCTCCTTCCTTTCTTCTTTCTCTCTTTGAAACAGTCTCATAGCACAGACCAGCCTGGAACTTGAAACCCAGGTTGACATCAAATTCCCGATTCTCCAGCCTCCCACTCCCAAGAGCTGGGTTTATGGGTATGTGGCACCACACCCAGCACGAAATACCAAACTTCACACACTTGGGTTTTCTGGTAATTGATGTCCACCCAAGAACCCACCAAGAGTCACCTCATTGGAAGGAAGGATGCTGCTGTCACTCGGGAAATCCCAAGGGTTTAGAAACGTGTGTTAGATGCTCCTGGCACTTGAAAATGTATTAAGATTTCTCAAGCTCTGTGTCTGGAATCAAGGTTAAAGAAAATACTAGAACAAAAGATTCTCCTCTTTGTAAGCTGTTTCCCCACCTCTCACAGTCACATAATCTCAGAGACAAAATAATTTTCTAAGTGACCTTTAAACTTGATTCTGAGTGTCTTTAGGTGAGATTCAGATTAAACACTACCAGTCAGCGAGAGCTACAGACAAATCAGCCCCCACCCCCACCCCTTCCGTTACCTTAGTGTTGTAACAGGGCCCCAAACGTTAGCACAACTGACTCTATGGCGAAAGTACCATTCAGGCTGTAAAACTCAGCTCGTAGACAGCACCACCTGCCAAAACTAAAACAAAGGCCTAATCCATCAGAGTCTCTAAATGTACTAACGTTGGTTTTTGGCTTCTGTAGTTCCACTTCTTGTTAACTGAAGTATGTCAACCCAGGACATGGTTTTTGTGCTTAAAAGCAAACCCTAAATAAGGCCCAGTGCTACTCTGGGATCCCAAACCCCCGGTGTAGTTACCAGCCACTAATAAAGACTTTAATTTTGCTTAAACCCATGTCCCAGCAGTCTTCTCTGGTGAATACCCCACAACATTTCTTAGTGGTAATGATGCAGGATTCTTTAAAGTGACAGGACCTTCATGGCCAGTTGTGCGTAACTCGAGAATCTAAAATGCCAGACACCCGTGGTTATTAAAAATCAATATGAGACACTAGGTCCAGTTTGTTGTCTCATAACATGAAAGAAATGTCTGTGGGTGCAGGCAAAGCAGAAAACAGATTTTATTGAGAGTTATTAGAGAGAAGTGAAAAATTAAAGAAAAGTGAGAAATCAAGGAAAAGAGAAGAAACTCCCGAGAGTGGTGGGATTTCCAAGAGAGAAAAACGCTGTTCAACTTCTATTGTTTAGAGCGATGGCAGACATTGGACAAAGGCTGAGATCTCTGGGTTATCATGGACAGAGCCAAAACAGATAACAAAAGGGTAAAAATAAAATAAAATGGTAAATTATGTCTGTCTGTCTGTCTATCTGTCTGTCTGTCTGTATGTAATGTATGTATATGTGATAGTCAGCTCTCTGCATTTGTGAGGAATAGGCTCTAAGACTCCCATAGATATCAAAACCCTTAGATGCTCAACTTCCTTGTACGAAATGCTGTAGCAGTTGCATAGAACGTACATCTACCCTGCTGTAGACTTTAACTCATCTCTAGATTACGTCACATACAATGTGACACCAGGAAAGCAGTTGCTAATGCTGCATCATTTAGGAAGGGATGGCAGCAGCAGGCCAGCGGGATGACTCGGCAGGAACTAGCCATGCCTGCCTGACAAGCTGAGTTTGATTCCTGGAACCACAGTGGAAGGAAAAAAACCAACTCCCCATCTCCTCATCACGTCCCTGATCTCTGTACGTGTGTTTTGGCACATGTGTGCCCTAATACACACAATAATGATAATAAGTCAGACAGAAGTATATTTAAAAAGAAGTAACAGCAAGGAAAAATGGCTGTGGATGTTTGGTACAGAGGTAATTTTCATTTTTCAAAAGATTTTCTTCCCTTTTTTTAAATTGAAAGTAGATTTTTTCCCATACAATATATTCTGATTATGGTTTCCCCTCCTTCTACCCCTTCCGGCTCCTCTCCACCTCCAATCTTGAACTGTTGGGAGTACAGAGGTCCTTGTGCTCACAGAGAAGCACTAAGAGAACCGGGATTGTTAATCATGCAGGGATGTCTCCTCTATGGAGGAGATAAAAATCAAATACCTACATCCCATCCAGAAAGCTGAGAATGGAGGTTGTTAACCACCTGGTGACCTTTTTGCTATTTGGGGAGGCAGACCTCACCCACCTTTTGTATAGAGGCAGACCTCACCCAAATCCCCCAGAACGATTATCCCAGACTCTTTCCCCCTAGACCATTACCCATCCTTAGGGGAGATGTCACAAGTACTTCATGGCCTGTTGACCCCACTAGAGTCTAGGTCTTTTAGCTATAGAACCCACCCTCATGGGCACATGTATTTTGTAAAAGAGTTTCTAGGTAGTCACACCTTAAGCTTTACTGTGCACCTGGAATTCGACTGATTGGACTGGTTTATTGCCTGGAAACCTTCCCCCAAATTGTGCTGTGTTTTTAAAATGCTGACAATGAACCACCTGGCATTAGACTCCCCAAAGTCTGATCCAGGTTGACTTTGTAGTCAATCTGCACCAGATTTTCACTATTTCTTTGCCTGGGGTTTGTTTCCCCCATATGACACCTTCAGGGACCCCATCATTGAACCACTCCATTTCTGTCTCTCCTTAGAAATCCAACAGGTTTCTAAGAAATAATAATATAAAAAAACAAAACAAAACATATGTTGGGGGATATTTGATCACACTGTGAACCCTGAGTTTGCATTTGTGTTGATTAAATAAAATTAACCTCAGGTCAAGAGGCTGAGTTAGCATCTAGTTGACAGAAAGTAATCATAGAGCATCAGAGGGCATCCAGGAGAGATAGAGAGACACAGGAAGTAGTAGGGAGGGATTTGGAGTGGCATGGCTTTTTTGTTTGTTTGTTTTGGTAGAGCAGAAGGACGCTCTCTTTTGGAGACCCCGGCAAGGAGAGAGGGTTAGCTACTTGCTACTCGGCCTCTCTGAGCTTACAGGTTTTCACCCCAGCTTTTGAATCTCAAATCTTATTAAATAGAACAATAGAAATTTAGTTAAAACTACCTTTAACAGCAGCCACAGGGCCAGTGCCTGCAGGAACAGAATTTCCACCAGGCTGCAGCCTGAGCGGCTGGGCTGCTGCTAAAACCAGGCTGGTAACTATGGAGACGCAATTGCTGGCTGAAATAGCAGTAGATTAAGGTGCAGCCACCGTGCTGAAGATAAAACAAGGAAAACATTGGAAAAGAACAAAACAAACGAACAGAAGAAAAAGAGCCAAAGAAAAAGCACAAGAAACACATAGAGACCCAGAGACACATATGCTCTCTCACACACAGGAATCTCTTAAAAACTAAAATTAAAAACCATAATGTATATTCAAGGGACTTGTAAGGTTAAAAAAAAATGCCCTGAAACATTATGAGACAAAGAACCTCCAAAGATGCTGTCTACTGCTGGACATGAGGCCTTAAGAGTGGTTTGTTTTCCCAGTGAGACTCCTTTGGAGAAAATGGATTTTTCATTTGCAAGTGATTATCAATTGCAGCTAGCTTCTGGGTTAAGGATGGGGACATGTGTCCACTTCTCCTTTCAGCTGTAGGGTTCAGTTGTACAGGCCCATGCAAACCCCAGTGCATGCTGCCAGTCTCTGTGGGCCACAGTCTCCTATGTGCATCAGTCCTGCTGTGTTTGGAAGGCCTTACTCACTTTGTGTCTTCCATCCCTCCTGGCTTACTCTTTTTCCACCACTCTTCTGAAGGGTTCCCAGAGCCCTGAAGAGAGGCATTTGATGGAAACATCCCAGTTAGATCTGAGTGTTCCAAGGTTTCTTACACTCTGCATATTGTCTGGTCGTGGGTCTCTGTATTTGTTCCCATCTAAAGCAGGAGGAAGGGTCTCTGATGATTGTAGCGGTATTTGCTCTGCCCATGACCGTGGGCTATACAGCCCGAAGGAGGCGGTGCTTCTTGCCATCCTACATGACCTCTTAAAAGGAAAGGGGGAAGGGTCACAAGGTCCCTTCTCCCTGCTTCCTGATTCCTGGTATGATTGAATTGCCAGGAGGATTTACTCCCTGTCAGATCAGAGGGCTGCTTCAGCTGTCTATTCGGTTCAGTATTCCTGAGTGTATTTCCTCAATCGATATCCTAATAAATTCCCTAATACTCCTTAAGCAGACTCCCGTGGATTTCTTGCTTTCTCTGGTGCTAAACCATCTGGATCTGAGCCTCATGTGCCCCTACTGGGGCTATTCGCTTGACCAGCAGCGGGTGACTGCTGGTGAGACTCCACCTTGCAGAGCCCGAATGCAGCTCAACCCCCCTCTTCCCCGCCCCCCTCCAGCTGCCCGACCCCAGCTCAGGTGGCCAACTGCATACAGCAGCTGTACAGGGAGCGTGTAGGTCAGGCAGCTCATGTGGGGAGTGAGCCAGTCACTCCCAGGCCAGGTGGCTCATTTGGCAGTGGTTCTTGTAACCACTTGAACCACTGCCAGAAGCACGTGCATTCAACAGCAGATAGAGCACTGTGTCAGGGAGAACGGTGCCCTGGCTAGGTGCCTTTCTAGTTCTGGGCTTGTAGCGGCCAGATTGGGTCACAGTCCCCCCCCCGCCCCCCTCCCTCCACGTAAGAGACTGCCAGCAGACTGTTCCTTTAGTTTTAAAACTGTTCGGTGTACCTGCTGCCAATTCCATCTTTTGTAACTCTCAGCGCTGCTCCCGCCACCATTGCCATTCTGTGCACAGCTGCCACCGTTGTTCCGTGTATTGCCTCAACTGTTGTGATCCCGGCAGCTCTGCCCAGGACTCATAGGTAGGGCTTGCCTGGGTTAGTGTTTGATTCACAGGAGCCCATTCAGGGAGCTGTGTCAGCTCACAGCAGACCTGTTTTGGCGCTACACCTGCGACATCTACTGGCAAAACTTTGATACTACATCCAAAAATCACCGAATGAACCAGCCATTCGCTCAGCCTGGTCAATTACATCTGGAACAGCTGGACACTTAGGACAGTCTCTCAAGAATCTTAAATGAGGTAAGTTACTTGATAACTTTACACCTTAAACTGACTAATTAATTAATTAATTAATATATAAATACATAAAAAATTTTCTTTACAAATTTTAAGTTTCTCTCACATAATGGTGGATAATATAACTATTCAGGAATTTTAAAACTTCTTTGCTTATACTGTGGATGAAATTTTACAAGACATATATGACCTTCCTGGGATGTATACAGTTTCCTCCATATTGACAATTAGTATGGTAATTCATATATCATTGAAAAACTGGTTTAATAACAACACCAAAAATGAGACATTAATGGAACTGATACAGACTTTGCAAAGTGGTAATGAGAACTTAAACAAAGGGATTCTTTCTTTGGGATTTGCTAATTTACCACAAGAACCTCAGTGTGCTAATAATAACTGGACAACTAGATTTAATTCTATTGATAATAAGTTGGATACTTAGTAGATAGAATAGTAAATCTTCAGAGCAATCTTAATGCCATACAGATAATTTCTAAGGAGAAATGATCATCATTAATTGATAGAATAAAGTCTTTGGAATCATATGTTTCTGATGAACATAAAAAATTGTTTGATTCCATTTAGTCACTGGAATCTGTACAGGAGGTACAGACTCTAGAAAAAGCTGTGATTAATTGATTTCAGGCTTTGGAGAACTCTGCTAGAACTAAGAATAAGGGTGATAACAAGCAGAAGGTCAAGGCTATAGAAGTCATAACATCGCCAGTACTTTACAGAGTTAGGACGACTTACCAAAGGTAACAGGTGGTTCTTATGCAATGGCATATCCTGTCACTGTTTGTGAAAAGCCAGCAAATGATAAACATCCTGAAGGATTGTAGACTATATCTGGCAGCCTATTCATATGAGAGATTTTTTTTAAAGACTATCAAGGAAGCTGTAGTTACCTATGGTATACATTCAACATATGTGAAACAGATATTAAATATGTGGTCTTCTAGAAACAGGATAATGTCTAATGATTGGAATCAGTTAATTGTTAGAATATAGCCAGCAGTTACAGTGGAAAAGCTGGTTGAGAGAAGAAGCTAAGGCCCTTGAGCGGCAAGGTAAAATTAGAGGTTTTGAGATCTCTCAAGATCAATTTCTTGGTGAGGGCCACTTCACTGATACAATGCCTACCTTTGATGAGCATACATTATCCATATGCCATACAGCAGCCTTAAATGCTTGGGAAAAGATTCCATAACCAACGAAACCAACTGAGCTATATATGAAGGTCTTCCAGGGGTCGAAAGAACAGTTTACTGATTTTTTTACAAAGACTGACCAAGGCTATAAACAATACAATATCAGACCAAGAATTAAGACAAGTATTAAGATAATTTGTATATTGATGCAAATTCAGAACTATAATTGTACATATGTTCCTACTCCTATTTGAAATATTTTGTATATTGATACAAATATAAAATTATATTTTTCATACTGTATATATGTTCTATCTCTGTTTAGGATATTTTGTATATTGATACCTATTAAGGATATTGTTATATTGCACTGTACATTTCTATCTCCATTTAAGATATTTTGTGTATTGTCACAATTTTGAAGTCATTGTCCTTATACTGTACATATGTTTACAGATTGCTTACCCTGTTTATGGGAAGCCTTAGTCCTTAGGTTATTTAGGTAGATAAGACTTACAGATTAATAGTCACCCATGAGTGTCATGTCGATAGTTATGTTAGTTAGGTTTTCCAGATTTACGGAAACTTATGTCAGATGGATAGGTAATCTTCAAACACTTTATAGACCTACAGAATGTGGCATTTAAATGTTTTGATAACTTAGAATTCTGTTGACGTGAGACATGATTGCTCCTGGCATACTCCCTAGAGAATGTTGGGCTTCTAAGACACTCCATTTGGAAGTTTGTCTTTTTGGCACAAAATGGCCTGTTGGGCAAAGAACCGCTCTTGTCTCAGCTGCTGATAGTATGCACGCTGTCCTTTCTGGATGAGCAGGACACAAAGAAAAGTGACTATTTAACCTTGCCAAGACAGGTCAGATGGTCTTTTAAAATTCTTGCTTCTGCAAATGGTCTGTCAGATATTCTAGGCCTGTAGCCAAAATGGGTGCCCCAATAATGCTGAGAATCTTTAGCCGACTGTCTAGGCTGCCAGCTGTCTCTGGCTATTGTCACAATTTTTTGGAAATTGCTTGTTTGTACTTCCTGTTATCTCAGGAAATATTATTTTCCTTCTCAGGTCTTTGATGGTGTTGAAGACTAGATAGCTATAGTTACCACCCTCTCATATCTTAGCTAAGAACATATTAGGTACTAGAGTTATATTCTTCAGGATAGGATAACTATTGGAGAATTCTTGGTAATTTGCCATTTACCTATGTTCTGGACATTTCTGGACATTTAGCATGTGTTTCTTGCTTGACGTTCTTGTTGGTTGTAGTTCCATTTTTGTTTATGTTATTACCCTTTGTTTCTCTTGGACAATACCTGATAATCATTCTTATTGTATATAGCTTGCATTAGGTTTAGAACCTTCTTCTTTAGACAAAAAGGGGAAATATAGTGGTATTTGCTCACCCATGACCTTGGGCTTCAGTGCTTCTTGCCATCCTACATGACCTCTTAAAAGAAAAGGGAGAGGGGTCACGAGGTCCCTTCTCCCTGCTTCCTGATTCCTGGTGTGATCAAACTGCCAGGTGGATTCACTCCCAGTCAGATCAGAGGATAACTTCAGCTGTCTACTCGGTTCTGTATTCATGAGTGTATTTCCTCAATTTATATCCTAATAAATTCCCTAATACTCTTTAAGCAGACTCCTGTAGATTTATCACTTTAAATGATGGCTGAGCAAGGCACACTGAGCTATGAATATAGCAGAATGTCACTAGGAGTCATTTTATACCAGAACAGTAGTATGGTTTTCCCTTAGATCCCTGGTCTATCTAGTCTCAGGTCCTTGGTCACTTGAGCAGCATTGCACATGGGTTCCATCTCATGGAGTAGGCTCTAAATCTAATCAGATATTGGTTGTTTACTCCCACAAGATTTGAGCCACTATTGTGTATTTTGTAGGCAGATAATTATTGTAGATTAAGGGGTTCATGTTTATCTTTCTCCTTTGGTAGCATACAGAATACCTTCCAATACCACCAACACTAGTCTGTAGGGGTGAAGGCTCTACGTAGGCACAAGCTCAACTTCTCCATGTTCAATGAGTTATGTATGTGTTGTTGTTAACAATAGGGCTTTACAGCTACTTTGTGAAGAACAACCAATAGCCTTGGCAATAGCCTGGGTTGTTTGGTGATTCCCATGGGACCCCTTTGGCCAACCACTCGATCAGATGCAACTCATTCCTGGTACTGGGAACTTCATTTGGTGATGAAAGATGTCCAGCTGGGGCTCTCTCTCCCCTGTTATTTGTCAATTTTATTTAGATCACCCATATATTCTACTGAATTGGGTTTCCGTATGACCCCTCAAATGGACCTTGGTCTTGGTTCTCCCTCCCTCTCTCCCCTCTTCCTTCTCCCTTCCCCTCCCCATTTGGTCATTCTGTTCTAGACCCTTCCCCTCATCTGGTTATTTCTTGCCACCTACTTCTTTTGGGTGCCATTTCTTCTTTTTGTTCTAGAGCCAGGTGTTACTAGTACGAGATCTCTCCAATTTTTTAATGCAGGTACTTAACACTATGAGCTTGTGTGTTAGAACCACCTTCATTGTGTCCCATAAATTTAGGTATGTTGTGTTTTCATTTTCTTTCTTTTTTTTTGTTTTTTTTTGTTTTTTTGTTTTTTCGAGACAGAGTTTCTCTGTGTAGTTTTGGAGCCTATCCTGGAACTCACTCTGTAGACCAGGCTGGCCTCGAACTCACAGAGATCCGCCCGGCTCTACCTCCCGAGTGCTGGGATTAAAGGCGTGCGCCACCACCATCCTGTTGTGTTTTCATTTTCATTCAATTCTAGAAAGTTTTTAATTTCTTTCTTAATTTCTGTCTTGACCCATTTTCATTCAGTACAGAGTTGTTCAGCTTCCATGAGTTGTAGGCTTCCTGTTGTTTCTGTTGTTGATATCCAGCTTTAATCCATGGTGGTCTGATAGGATGCAGGGGGTCGTTTCAATATTCTTGTATCTGTTTAGACTTGCCTTGTGTATGAATATGTGGTCAGTTTTGGAGAAAGTTCCATGAGGTGCTAAGAAGAAGGTATGTTCTTTTGCGTTTGGGTGAAATATTCTGTAAACGTTAGGTTTACTTGATTTAAAATTTCTGTTAGTCTAGCATTCCTCTGTTTAGTGTTCATCTGGATGGCCTGTCTATTGGCAAGAGTTGGGTATTGAAGCCATTCACCATCACTGTGCGTGGGTCAGTATGTGATTCAAGCTGAGTGCCCTTGTGTTTGAGGCATAGATGTTAATAACTGCAATGTCCTCTTGGTGGATTTTCCCTGTGATGAGTATGTAGTGTCCTTCACTATATCTTCTGATCAGTTTTTGTTTGAAGTTTTTTTGTCAGATACTAACACAGCTATGTTAGCTTGCTTCTTAGGTCCATTTGTTTGGAATATCTTTTCCCATCCTTTTCCCTGAGGTAATGTCTATCCTTGATGTTAAGGTATGTTTCTTGGATGCAGAAGAAGGATGGATCCTGTTTTCAAATACATTCTGTTATTCTGTGGTTTTTTTTATTGGAGATTTGAGACCATCTATGTTAAGAGATATCAAGGAGCAATATTTGTCGATTTCTGGTATTTTTTTTTTGCTGTGACCCCCCCATCCTTAGATTTTTATGGTATGAAGTTTATGCTTTGTATTTTATTGTGTGTGGTTAACCTCTTCAGGTTGAAGTTTTCCTTCTAGCACCTTCTGTGAGGCTGGATTTGTAGATAGATATTGCTTAAATTTGGTTTATTATGGCATGTCTTTCTTTCCCCATATACTATGATAGAAAGTTAACATTTAAATCAACTAGCATACCCTCTCACCTTAAGTTGCATTTTTCTTGGATATTTTGTACACACACACACACACACACACACACACACACGTGGTTTTATAAGGTAACTATCCTTGGCTCTTCAGAAATACCATCAAAAGATAAATCATAGGTTGTATATTCTGGCTTTAAAAACACGTAACTAATAAATATAATGCACAAATCTTGAGTGAGTCTTGACTTTGAAGCAGAGCTGGGGACAATTACAGGAATTTGAATATTAACTGGATGTTTGAAAATAGTGTTAACTTTTAGAGACAGCAGTGAGGTACCACTGATTTATGTTAAAGAAAAAGGAAACTTTTGTATAAAAATTAATTTTTAGCAGGGTATAGTGGCACATATGTTCAATTCAAGTACTTAAGGAGACAGAGAGAGGCAGAGCTCTGTGTTTGAGGCCAGTCTGGTCTACATAGTAAGTTCTAGGCTACCCTAGAACTCTAGACTACAGAGTAAGATTCTGTCTCAAAAAATAAATAGGAAAATAAATAAATAATTGTAAATTAAAGAGAGAGCAAGCATGCAAGAGAGTACATGAAGTTGGGTGGGTAGAAAGGGGAGGACTTGGGAGAGGTTGGGGGAAGGAGATGACTATAATCAAAATATACTGTTTGAAATTTTCAAAGAATTAATAAAAACATAAACATTATAAATCAATATAAAATAACAAAGAAAACATGCAATTTTAATGTAGGAGGAAATTATTCTTATTCATAAGAAAACCCCAACATTTCATAGTATTTTTCTTATGAAGCTATGATCTTAGGGAGCCTGGGTGTTGGCACCTTGATCCTGCATCCAGACATGTGAGAAACAATATTTCTATTGTTTAAGTAACATTGCCTACAAGGAATGACAGTGGGTGTTTATGAGATTACTAAGCCACTATTATAAATATGCTCCTTGAGGTGTAGAAGACAGCACATGATAAACTTGGTTATGAACTGTCTCAACAAACAAACCAAGTGCAGATGCGATCCCTGGTGGAATTTGTCCTTCAAAAAAAATACATGAACATATGCAGAAAATAGAGATGTCATGGTTGTTCAAAATGGGTTTTTTATAGTCCAACATAAAATATATTTGACCAATATATTACTGAGAAAGTATATAAACCGTCAGTCACAAATATAGATGTGACTGATGATCTACAGCAAAATATCAGAAGATCAAATTTAAAATCAAAAAGTTGGTTTCCAGCTGGGCGGCGGCGGTGGTGGTGCACACCTTTAATCCCAGCACTTAGGAGGCAGAGCCAGGCGGATCTCTGTGAGTTCGAGGCCAGCCTGGTCTACAGAGCAAGATCCAGGATGGGCACCAAAACTACACAGAGAAACCCTGTCTGGAAAAACAAAAACAAAACAAACAAACAAACAAAAAGTTAATTACCAGATGCAAAGTCCACTTAACACTTGAACATCAAGTGGCAAGATTCACCATATTAATAGCGTAAAGCTGATAAACTAGATGACTGTTTATATAGATGCAGGATAAATATGTTACAGAAGTCAGCATTCATTTGTAATTTTTAATAAAGGGATCCACAAACTAGGACTATAAGGGACATCTATAAACACCTTGGCCAACCTCATACTTAATGGCAAAGGTGGAATTATTTTCCTCTAAGGCTAGGCACATGGTAATATATACATTTCTGTTGCTTCTATCAACACTATATTGCAAGTCCCTTTCTCCTTGCTGTGACCAAATGCCTGGCAAGAAGCAACTTCAAGAAGGAAGGGCTTATTCTGGATTACTGTTTAAGAATGGATGCAGTCCATCATGACAGAGAAGGCATGGTATCAAGAGCTCGAGGCAGCTTCTCCCATCACATCTACAGTCAGGAAGCAGAGGTCGATGGATCCTGCTGCTCTCCGCTTGCTTTCTCCTTTTCACTCAGTACAAGATCCCAGTCTTTGGAATGGTACCATCCACCATCTCACTTAACCCAATCTAAACACTTCCTTACAGCTCTAAACAGAGATTTGTGCCTTCAATGATTCTAGATCCTATCACATTGACAATCATATTAACCATCACACTTGGGTAATATAATACAACTAAAATAAGTAAACAAATAAACACACAAATAAATAAAAATATACAAGTTTCAAAAAGTATTAAGTTGTCCCTAATTAGAAATGGTATGAATCGCTTATATAGAAAAATCCCAGAAAGTCTATAAAATAATTACTAAAACTAATATGTAAATTTGGAAAGGTTACAGGGTACAAAGTTAGTATATTAAAAAGTCAAATAGTTAGAAAATGAATTCTTTTAAGCTATAACCCTCCCCTAAACAAAAATATCTAGGAATAAAAGACATCAAAGATCATTATTCTAAAAGCTACACATTGCTATGAGACACTGGAGATTTAAAAGTGGAGAGAAAAACTGTTCCTGCATTGGAATCTCAACAGTTTTTGTTTTTCGTTTCTCAGTGATCTTTGAACACAGAACTCTGTATGTCTTTAGATGATTAAGTGTAGCTGGAGAGTTTTCTCTCCGGGTCCCGCCAAGCCCTAGCAGTCCGTCAGCCCACTTACAAAATAAGCACACAGACGCTTATATTATTTAAACTGTTTGGCCTAATGGCTCAGGCTTCTAGCTATCTAGTTCTTACATCTTAAATTAATCCATTTTTATAAATCTATACCTTGCCACGTGACTTGTGGTTTACTGGCATCTTCACTTGCTGTTTGTCATGGCGACGGCTGGCAGTGTCTCCTATCGCCTTCCTGTTCTCTCAATTCTCCTCTCTGTCAGTCCCACCTATACTTCCTGTCTGGCTACTGGCCAATCAGTGCTTTATTTATTGACCAATCAGAGCAATTTGACATACAGACCATCCCATAGCAATTAAGTGTTTCAGAAAGTCAATGAGGGAGTTATAAATAAGTCAGCTTCTTCACTCATTATGCTTTATTTTAATAGTAATAATGCAGGGTTTGTTTGTTTTTTGTTTGTTTGTTTTTTAGAGTGAGAAGACCTTCCATAGCCTAGTTGTGTAAGCCCCAAGGACCTAGGATGGCAGACACTCATGCACATAAAAAAATAAAATCTACCTAGGTCAGTGGATCCAAGTGTGTTGTCTCATGCCAGTGAAGATTGTTGACAAGGATTCTTGTGGGTGTAGGTAAAGTGAAAAAAGTGAAGAAATTTGAGGAATGAGAGAGAGAGAGAGAGAGAGAGAGAGAGAGAGAGAGAGAGAGAGAGAGAGAGAGAGAGAGAGAGTTCTTAGGAATGGGAGAGTTTCCAAGAGAGGAAAACTGTTGAATTTCCTTTGTCTGAGATCATCTCTACTGAGATTGGTTAATTCTCTGGGCTTTCACGGGCTGAACCAATAGAATGTCCATTTGCTGTGTCCTTGACATTTTGGCCCAATCAGGGAGAGAGGCGGCCAGCACTGTTCCCATACTGCTCACCCAGACTGGGGAGTTGAAGCCTCCCTCTGTGTTTGACTCTAGCCTTGACCTTGACCGCCAGTCACTTGACTGTCACCCAGCCTTTAGTCACTTGGCCAGTGCTGATACCCTCTTATCTTGCAGGAGTCTCAAGCACTGTTACCTACACTAAGCTCTCTTTGTTCTTGTAGTTACGTGAGCAGCTTGTAGTGTTACTACGGCAGAGAGGTAACTCTAGGCCAACCACAATATAGAGCTGAGTATTTTGTGGTTGTCTCATATTCAGCTAACCTGTCTATAGGGTGGTCTGAAGTGGTCTTGTTAGAAAGCATCTTTACTCACAGTTAAGTCGGCATAGTTAACTGTATTAGAAGCAAGAGTACACGAAAGGACAATAGTGCCTAACACACGTCTCTCAAGGGTGTGGGGGTTGGGGCAGCCAGACTGCAGTCACTGGCCAAGAGCAGTTCTAAGGAGTAGGAACACAGTTGGAGCTATCACAGTACCTGATCTAAAATTATACTACAGAGCTATAGTGACAAAGATAGCCTCGTACTAGTACACACACACACACACACACACACACACACACACAAATGGAATAGAATAGAGGACCTGGAAATAAAGTGACAAAGCTACAGCTGCCTTTTTTTTTTTTTTAAGATGACTGAAACATGCAGTGGAAAAAAGAATTTCAATGAATGGTGCTGGCAAAACTGGGCATCCTGCTGGGCAGCAGTGGTGCACACCTTAAATCCCAGCACTGGGGAGGCAGAGCCAGGCAGATCTCTGTGAGTTCAAGGCCAGCCTGGTCTACAGAGCGAGATCCAGGACAGGAGCCAAAAACTACACAGAGAAACCCTGTCTCGAAAAACAAACAAACAAGCAAACAAACAAACTGGGCATCTGCTCAAAGAAGGATTTCATTAGGTCTGTATCTTTCACCTTGAACAAAAATCAGCTCAAAGTGGATCTACAACCTCAATTTAAAACTGAAATGTTGAAACTGCCTGAGGAACTATTTCCAAAGAGACAGTGTGACTCTTCTACTCACAAGGTATGCATCCTAGCTGCTTCACACCTTCACCTAAGATTCGTATGTCCAACCTTCCTGCTTTTAAGCATTTTACATTTTAAGTTGCACACCACTAGAGAATTATTGTTCATTTCTTTGCTGACCAATATTTACCATGTTTTCTTGTGCTATTCTGAAACTACAAAAGCAGATCCAACAAATAGTGGCATATTTCATGTTATAAGTTGGAAAACTCCATATCTTTATGTTGACAATTACCCCTAAATTTACTTAGAAGTGCAAAGAGACTTTCCTCAGAATTGTAAACACGTGGATGATGGTACAATTCACGTGGAAGTGCACAAGACCTGGATGACCTGCAAGGTCTTGGAAAAGAAGAAAGGAGTCTTAAGTTACCATATTTCAAGGCAAACTGTGATACAATAATTAAGATTTCAGGGATCATAACAGATAAATGAGCAGATAAAACAGCATACAGAGTTAAAAGATGAAATGTCCGAGTAAAGCTCTTTGGTGGCTTTCAGGTTGGAGACACAGGGAAGAGCTGGTGCGGTGGGTGGAGTCTGAGGCCACTTGCAAGTTCCCATTTTCTTGAGGAATCTCAGTCTTTTTCCTTGAGTTCTTCAATTGATTGGATGGGGCACATGTACATTTGGGGGGTTAATACACTTTCTTCTGAGTGCACTGATTTAAATGTTAATTTCTTCCTAGAACACTTTCTCAGACATTATGAGCAAATTTGCAGTAGGAGACCTAGCCAAGTTGACACATCAGTGTCAATGAAGCAGACATGTCAGCATCAATTATTTAATGGAGGAAGGGTCTTTCAGCACTAGAGCAATTGGATAATTGTGCAAAAATAATAATTTCTAACTTAACTCATGTTATTCAGTAAATTCAATTTGACATGACCATAGACTAAAATGTGACAGGTGAGATTATAAAGCTTTTATCTAACAGAAACAAGACACAGATTTCCATATCTAGGGATAAGTGAAGATTTCTTAGGAACCAAAATCAATAATCCTAAATGAATAATTGACAGCTTAGAATTAATAGTAATGGAAAGGGCTACCAGTAAGAAAGTGAAAGGGTGAGTCACTTACCCGGAGACAATCGTCACGCTCACAATATATGTACTTATTTGACAAGGACTCATGTATATATGAAGGACTATAACTCAGTAATAAGAGGGATAAATATTCTAATTGAAAATGTTCAAGAGAATTGGAAACATTTGAGCTGGGTGTAGTGGCACACACCTTTAATCCTAGCACTCAGGAGGCAGAGGCACGTGGATCTCTGTGAGTTTCAGGCCAGCCTGGTCTACAAAGTGAGTTCCAGAACAGCCACGGTTGTTACACAGAGAAACCATGTCTCAAAAACAACAACCAACCAACTAAACAAACAAACAAAAGGAATTGGAAGCATACACCAAAAGAAATATATTCAGAGGCTGGAGAGGT
Organism: Peromyscus nudipes; assembly: GCA_902168325.1. Classification (NCBI taxonomy): domain Eukaryota; kingdom Metazoa; phylum Chordata; class Mammalia; order Rodentia; family Cricetidae; genus Peromyscus; species Peromyscus nudipes. Next base: position 239 of record CABHPH010157678.1, on the reverse strand, counting down.
GGTACAGTTGGTTAAATACCCAGGACCCATGTAAAAACTTGGTATAGTGGTGATATCTGAAACCCTAACTCCAGGAGGCAGAGAAGGAGGATCCCATGGGTTTGCTGTCCAGCCAACCTGAAACAGAAAGACCCTGCCTCAAAAAACAAAAAAGGTGAGCAATAGAAGAAGACACTCAGTGTTAACCTCTGCCCTTTTGTGTACAGGCACAGGCCAGTGCACCCATACACACATGTGCA